>PVJA010001079.1:0-137515 GCA_004027025.1 Myocastor coypus | reverse complement strand
TTTCCCCCTTTTTTTCTTTGAAAGTTGACATATTGCATATTGTCCTCACAATCATTCTATAGAGTGCAGTGTGTGGGCATGACCCACCTCCCTATTAATGTTGCATAGAAAAAAGAAAGAAAGAAAGAAAGAAAAAAAACAGGAAAGAATATACTTCTCTTTGGACTAAGAGGAAGCAGATACATATACAATGAAAGGTTTTGCAATTGCAGTGTGCCACCAGTGAAGCTTGGATCACTGTATATCTAAATTGCAACAATAAACAACTTTAAAAAGAACATGAAAAATAAATTCCTCCACTACTGCAGGGAGCAGGGTTTGATCCTCAGCGCCACAAGCTGCGTTGGCCTTGCTCCCAGACACACTGAGGTGGCCACCAAGACCCAGTGCATTTGTAATCCTAGAGTGGGAGAGGCTGAAAACAGGAGGATCACCGTGAGTTCCAGCTACCTAGTGAGATCCTATAACACATACAAAAAAGAAACAAACAACCCTACTTCTAATCTTTAAGGTTCTTTCAAAATATGACCTCTTAAATTTCTGGGGTAACCCTAACATCATGATAATTCAGAGAACTTCACTTTCTTGCTCTAAACACACACACACACACACACACACACAGAAATAATAAAGACTGTTTGAGTACAAGTTGGGGCTGCCTGGATTCCAGCCTTGCCCCAAGCCAGCCCCACGTGATCAAGGGCTGGTGCTACGTTCTTGAATCTCATTCTTTAAATGGAGAGTGCACTTCCCAGGTGAGGTAGGGCCAGATCATCAGGCCGGAGCACCATAAAATCCAGAACAAGAAATCCACAGCCAGAGCCAGACAAGGCATACTCACAGCTCCAATGAGCAGGGCCCAGGTCAGTAGGACTTGGCCCTGGCAGGTGCTAGAGGATGGGTGGGGACCTGGCAACTGCTCCCTCGAGAGGAGAGAGTCCAGCAGGCTCCTGGTGAAGCATCTGGAAAAGCTGCTGTGAGCTGCTGGTCCAAGAACTGTGCACTGGGATACAGGGCCTCGGGGATGACAGGCCCTGGGAAAAAGGCCAGCTGGTAAGCCTGGCAGTATAGGAACAGCGTGGGGAAGGAGGCATGGGGCTGCCAGTGAGGCCAGGGATAAGGGAAGAGATTGACAAAAACAAGGAGACTCCCATGCCCCGGTTAGGAGCAGACCCAACCTAAGATTTGGAGCATGTGCTGATTAAAATTAATTTTAGTTCTACAGCATGTTTTGGCAGGAAAAACTGAGGAAATCATTTTAACCTCGAAAGGAAAAGGTTTTTATTTTTTTTTTCAATTCTTTTATTGTTTAAATTTAACAATGGTTATATTACATATTTTCATCATCGGATCAGTTAGGAAAAGGTTTTTAAATAAACAACCATAAAAGAGACATTTTTAAAAGAACCACTTAGAAATCTTGGAAATTAAGAATAGAGCTATTAAAATAAATTTTAAAAACCCATGCCTGGCAAACAATTAAAAAGAAAGAATTAATACATTAAAGGCAGAAATTATTGACTTAAAAACAATTAGAAGGGCTAGGGAGATAGCTTCGTAGTCCAAGTACCTACCTGGTAAGCACAGGATCTGGGTTTGATCCCTGGTACCACATGCTGTACAGTGTGAGAACCCCAGGCACACCATGCTGGCCACTGAAACCAGGTGTGGTGGTGCATATCTGTAATCCCAGCACTGGTGAAGTTGACACAGGAGGATCACTATGAGTCTGAGTGGTGTAGGAGACCCTGTATCAAATAAATAAATAAATAAATAAATAAATAAATAAATAAATATTTGTTTAATTAAAAAACAATTAGAAGATGAATGCAGGGGTGAGTTGGTGAATGAATGGTTCAGTTCTTTGAAAAAAATCTCAGCAGAAAAAACAAGAGCTCAACTTTTAAAAAGGAGCACAAGACAAAAATAGGCTTACTACTCAAACAGCAGTTCATCATCCTAATGAGTGTCTGAAAACTTATGGCCACCACTTTGAGCTCCTCTTGTAATTGCAGAGGCCAAAGGTAACTTGTCTAAATCTCAAGATGTTTCAGTAAAGTTAGTACTGAAACTACTACTATTACTTGAGTTTCTCTGGTCTGCCTTGTCCCACCAGGCTCCACCTGCCACCATCAGCTGTACACACCCAGCTGTAAACCCACAGTAGGCTAATCTAGTATCAGACACCTAGGACCACTCACTTCCCGCCTATGAAGTTCTTAGTTACTTTTGCTGTTGCTGAGACAAAAATACTAAACACTGAAAGTTAAAGGAGAAGTTTCTTTTTTTCCAAGGGGACTTTTTTGGTCTTTTTACTATTTTGTTTTTTGGTACCGGGAATTGAACTCTGGGCCTTGTGCTTTCTAGGCAGGCGCTGTGCCACTGAGCTACATCCCTGGCCCTAAAGGAGAAGTTTCTGTTAGCTCACAGTTTGTGGAAGTCAGTCCATACTCAGCTGGCTCCAAAGCAGGGGTGACATGGCAGAGGGACATCACAGAGGAGAAACAGTCCTGTCAGGGCAGGCAGGAGATAGCAAGGCAAGAAGCAGTGGTTTCCACATTTTTCCCTTCATTTTTATCTAGGCTAAATGCCTTAGGGCAGGTAGCACTCACTCACAGGAAAGATGTCTCAGTTACTTTTCACTCATTGCTGGGGCCAATACCCAACACCCAATATGAAGGAAGGAAAGGTTTATTTAGCTCACAGTTACTGGAGGTTTTAGTCCATGCTTGGTTGGCTCCAAGGCAGAGTGGCATATGGCAGAGCAGCAGTTCATGGTGGCAGAACAGCAACAATGGCAACCAAGGCAACAGGGAGAGTGTGTGTGTGTCTCTTTATCTGTCTCTCTTATATTACATTCAGGCTCTCTGCCTCAGGATATCCACCTCAGACCATACCTATAATCCCAGCAGTACTCAGATCCATAATTCCATCCTTGGATCATCCACAATCTCAGTGGAGCATGAGTTAACCTCAAACTTTACTAGTTCCTGCCCCATGACTGCATGAGGCTTTGGGGGATAACTAGACACAAACCCTAATAGAGAGCTTTCCTGTTATCCACAGTCAGAAATAGCCAAGCCATCACTAATGTAGTATTTGTACATCCTTAGTTTCAGTATCACATGCTTTGGATCCAGACCCCTCTGAAAAGCCCCACCTACAATCACCTGAGGTTTGGGGAGGGAAATCCAGAGGGAGTATTCAGATATACGCTATGATGACTGCCAATGCAAGAAGTTAGAAAAATAACACTAAATATGCACAAAGAAACAGAAGGAGAAAATAAATGCAGAAGGGGCAAGATAGATTAAGACCGTGCTGGCCCAAATGCTCCTGTTCTGCTTGATTCCACCTGGCTACTGGCCACAGCAGACAGGCTGCATGGTTCTGTCCCTACCAGGTGCCTGTCCAGATCCTCCTAGTGTGTCCTGGTAGAGTCAGGCAAAGTGCCCAGGGTAGTGAACAATCCAAGAAGTAGAAGCTGCATGTTGCCTCCAGTGTATGTGGGGCTAGGTTGAATAAATGTACATGAAGATTTTTTTTTTTTTTGTCTTTTTGAGACAGGGTCTTGCTATGCAGTTGACACTGGCCTTGAGCTCACTTTTGTAGCTCAGGCTGGTCTCGAACTCGCACCGATCCTCCTGCCTCAGCCTCCCGAGTGCTAGGATTACAGGCGTGCGCCACCACGCCCGGCTACATGAAGATTTTTAAAACAACATTTTGGCAAATTTTAAAAATTACATCATCCAGACAAATCCCTAGGCCTTAACTCACTTAAGTTAGGAATCAATGCAAACAGATCAAAGGTAAGTTTAGAAAACAAAATGCTCTTCAGGGTGACTGGAGGCTAGGAAATAGCAACAGCAATGATGCACAGTGCCAGGCCTCCTGGAGTACCCAACCACCAAGAGCACAGCTGTGCCACAAGGGCATATCATCCCTAGAAACTGCTAAAAATGTAGAAATGGTCTTTTAGCTAGGAGACATGGTGCACACCTGTAATCTCAGGCCTCCGGGAAACTAAGGCAGGGAGATCTCAAGCTTGAGTCTCACCAGCAGCTCAGCAAGAGTTGTCAATAAAAAAACAAAGAAGGCTGAAGCAGCATTTCAATACAAAGACCCCAAATTCAATCTCTAGATCTGGTGGGGGGTAGTGGGCTTTTTTGTAAAAACTAGTTTAACAGCTAAATCTCTGGCTGGGATGATATACAAGAGGGAAGAGAGAACAAAAATGAGGAGAGAGGAGACAAATTGTGAGTAAGGATAATGCAAGGCGTGTCACACCTGATACTATAAACATCTGGAGCAAGTGTCTGTGTTACCTGGGGACAAGAGGAAACCCTGGGTCAGCAGCACGATGTGGAGGTTTATAGTTAAAAGCTGAGGAGAAGGAAAAAGAGACCCTTCCCCAAGAGTGTCTTGTGTGAACCACCCACACTCTCCCTTCCTCCATGACTGTCCCAGTGATCCTGAGATCACCTCCAGGAACTGACTTTCACCTTGAGCTGCAGGGGTGGCTTTGGGTTCTTGAGGTGTGCATACGACACGTGTGAGGGTATGTGTGGCACATTCCCTCACACTCTTGGTTTGGCCCCCTCCAGCTCCCTTTCTGTAGTGTGACAATTTTACAAGTTGGTGACCTACAGGAAGAGAGACAGGGCTTCCCCACCTGCTCCAGACCCTGTCTCTCTTGATGTTAACACGGCTCAGGTCTCAGTAAAAGTCCTTGCTCTCTCAGTGTTGAGCCAACTTACATTTTATTTTTTTCTGGGTTTTGTTTTGCTTTCTTTTATTTCTAATCAAGGTGTGACAAAAATTCTCAATTCAGTTGAAGTTTCTGATGAAGAAGCACAGTTAAGATTTTGTCAGTGACACAATCTGCATATTTATATTTCTGCACTGCAGCTATAACTTGACGTAAAGTCTTCTTTATTTTCTTTTTCTGGCTTAATCAATATCACTTATTTAATATACTTTGTACTTTTGTGTTCCATATATTAAGGATAAATGTAACACCAGGTCTGATGCACATACCTGTAATTCCAGCACTTAGGAGGCTAAGGCAGGAGAACTACTTTGAATTCACGTCTAGCCTGGACTACACAGTGAATTCAAGGCCAATCTGAGCTACATAATGGAAGCTTGTCTCAACAAGATAAGTAAGTAAGTAAGTAAGTAAGTAAGTAAATAAATAAATAAATAAATAAGTGAAAATCCCATTAACTGTCATAAACTGCACAGGTAGGCAAAAGTCTTCTACCTCTCAACTTCTGGGAGAATTTTCTAGATGAGTTTTATTAAAACATTAAGAATTAGAAAATGCTGGGAGAAAGTGACGAGGAAGAAGAGAAGGTGCCATCCCACAATACTAGGCAGGAGGGAGGGGAGGTGGTTTGTATCTGGGCAGTGAGGTGCTCGGAGCTGCGGCGGACCTTGCTGCCTCTGTCTCTAATGGGAGAAGAAGCAATGCAGAGGGGTGGAAAATGGCAGAGCTGCAGGTGTTACTAGAGGAGGAGATCCTGTCTGGCAAGAGAATGCTCAGAGAGAGTTACCAAACCTGATCCAGGCGGCGGACTACTGTGAAAACAACTACATACAGGCTACAGACAAGAGAAAACTTCAGAAGAGACCAGAGCATACACAACCCAGTCGAGCTAGTGTTCCTTATAAAGTAAATGCATTGACCAACAATGTACTCCAGTTGCTGGATATCCAAGCTTCTTAGCTTTGGAGAATGGAATCTTCCATCAGTCATATCTCACACACCATAGATATTCCTAAAAAGAAAGTGGCTCGAAGAAAAATTGGTATTTGACAACAAATAAGAACACAGCAAGAACTCACAAAACAATAGCACCTACAAATATGGAGCACCCTATAAGGTATATTTGGAAACCCATTGACTACACAGTTCTGGATTGATCTGTGGCAAGCCTGGAAATAAACAGCCTGCAAGAACTGGCATGCTGTCGAGAACAAATCCTCCTACTTAAAAACCATTAAGCTTTCCCGAGTCAGGCCAGGGAACACTGGGGCGGAATACTCCATATAAAACCCTGGAGCCTGTTAAACCCCCAACAGTTCCTAATGATTACGTGACCAGTCCTGCAAGGCTTGGAAGTCAGCATAGTCCAGGCAAGACATCCTCTTTAAATCAGACAAGGACACACGGTGGAAGTAATGGGAGAAGTGGAAGTCGAGAGAACAGTGGAAGCAGTAGCACTGGCATTCCCATTGCTGTACCTACACCTTCCCCACCCACTAATGAACCAGTTGCTGATAGCCCAACTCCAGCACCTCCTCCTCCACTAGACGACATTCCCATATTTGATGACTCCCCACCTCCACCACTCCATCCCCCAGTGGACTATGAAGATGAGGAAGCTGCAGCAGTTCAGTATAGTGATCCATATGCAGATGGGTATCCTGCCTGGCCCCCCCCCCAAAAAAAGTTGCTGCGATAAATGATTGTACAAAAGACAAGGATGATGAGCTGTCATTTACAGAGGATGCAATCATTTATGTGATAAAGAATGATGATGGCTGGTATGAAGAAGTCTGCAGTACAGTAACTGGTCTCTTTCCTGGGAACTGTGTTGAATCAGTTATGCACTATACTGACTTTTTTTTTTTTTTTTGCTTTTGAAATAGAGTATTACTCATACTGTGGGACTATTATAGTTAACAGAGTTGTCTTAATGTTCTAAAATGTGACCCTATTTTTAGGACATGCTGTCTATTGATATATTTGAATGTCCACCTATAAGCATAAATCTTTGTGGCAGCTTGTATTTTGCTAAACAGCAATTTATGCAAGGTGCTGTCCATAAATTATTATGTTTATATACTTAAACATTGTTAACTTTATGACTAGCCTAAATATTCTGGAAAGTGGGGTATATTTAACAGATCATGATATAGACAGTATCATTAATGTTTCAGTGCATCATGGTTACTAATGCTATGTCAGACTAATATTAAAATCAGAGAGGCCAGCCAAATAGCTCAGTAGATTAAGCACCTGCAAGCAGGTACGGGGGTAGGGTTTGATCCTGGTCCCACCCTTGGGGCACACTGAGGTGGCGATTGAGAATGGGCATGGTGGCACACACCTGTTATCCCAGGTTTTGG
Organism: Myocastor coypus; assembly: GCA_004027025.1. Lineage (NCBI taxonomy): Eukaryota > Metazoa > Chordata > Mammalia > Rodentia > Myocastoridae > Myocastor > Myocastor coypus. The sequence goes on along the minus strand of PVJA010001079.1, from coordinate 130,381 downwards.
CAGGTTGTTAACAGGTGGATCATATGAGTCCAATCTAGTAGTGAGACCCTGAACACCCTGTAGACCCTTCCCTAAAATAAACAAATAAATAAATAAATAAGAAAACTTAAATGGTGGTGCTGGTCATACTTTTTGTTTAGATTCTCTCATTTTTAAAAACCATTTAAAGCATGCATAAAAATTTATTAAGTATGCTTAAAAATTCCAAGATGCTTCCAATTTGTGTACTACTTTCTGGAGTATTCATATTAGGTGAGTGGCTAAAGTCTTCATGTGAAACAAAAAGAATTATCTGTAATGTTGTAATTTGTAACTTAAGTTTTTAATTATTGAATTTGCATTATAAATTTTTCCATTCATAAATACATAAGTGAACCAAAGGTTTTTGTCACTTTCTTCACTGGTTTGCTTTTAAAAATACAAAAACTGACTTATGCAGAATTGGCCTTAGACTATCATCTTACAACACTGGTGATAGTCTAAGGAATGAGCTGTCATTTACAGAGATAGAATTATGGTTCTATTTTCTCTATATATTAATTTCAAAAAAATTTAACCTTATGTCAGGGTGTCCCAGTAATAATGCGATGGAGTTTTGCAGATTTAAAATCTGAGATGATTATTTACAAGTCAATCTACTGAATTACTTTTTTTTAAAGTAACTGTGGAAGCTATGAAAATGTTTCAAAGTATGCACATCATTCTCTGTGTAAAATTATTAAGGAATGCTGTGGTAGTCCTTCAGTTTTACAGTGGACTGTTGTACACTGGCTCAATAAAAGGAACTCATAAACAGTTTTTACATATTGTCAAAGTGGATGCAATTAATTTGTGAATAGGCACTATTTAATCCATTGCCTGGCACTAGCAATGTAAGATTTTAAAATAATTGGGAAAGGTCAGCAAACATCCATATGTTTAACCAACAGATCCATCTTTTGACATTACTGAAATGCAACACATGCATTTTGTGTTTCTCCTTTTAGGGAGGGTTATCTGGGTGTTTCGTTCTCCTTTTATCTTAAGTATAATTCTTTATTACTTAGGATATTACAGTAGAGCACTCCAGTGTGGGGTTCTGTATATTTATATTTGGATTTCAAATTTCAGTTATGTACTGGGTGTTACAGACTTAACAGAATTGTGAATGGTGAGACTAGTGCAAAATATTTATTTCTGAAAATTAAAGACCATTATTGCTATCAAATCAATGTGACTGTTTCTTATGCATTTTAATTTTAAAACATCATTAGTGATCAGCTAGCTACCTTCTACTTTCCTTTTTCAAGTTAAATGTTTTCTTAATTTGCATATAATATGTTGTCTAAATTTTATGCATAATCTATAATAAACCATTTTCCTATGTAAAAAAATGAATTAATAAATCCTTACCACATACAAATTGTTTTAAAGAATACAATGTCGTAAGGTGATAGTCTAAGGCCAATATATTACAGAGATCTGATTAAGTCAGACTAGCTTAATATGAACATTCAGTTCAACCACAAAGCCTCAATGGTTGAACTAATGAATAAGAAAACAATTTGCTACTTAAAATTTCACACAGTATGTGAACAGAAAATTCACAAAGGAAGTTCAAATAGCCAACAGATAGATGTGGTCCAATGACATAAGCATGCAGATACACAGGGCTTCCCCTCCTGTTCCTGGTAAGCCTGAAGAGTGGGAACCCCCGTGGAGGACACATGCAATGTCTGGAATGGAGCATGGGGGTTCCTCTGTGACTGGATCCTTCTAAAGATAAACTAAAGAGGTGCTCAGTAATTGTCTTCTTTTAATTATCTTCTCATAGCTAAAAAAAAAAAAAAAAAAAAAAAAAAAAAAAAAAAAAAAAAAAAAAAAAAAAAAAAAAAAAAAAAAAAAAAAAAAAAAAAAAAAAAAAAAAAAAAAAAAAAAAAAAAAAAAAAAAAAAAAAAAAAAAAAAAAAAAAAAAAAAAAAAAAAAAAAAACCACAAAACCCAACTTCCAAAGTCCTCAACTGAAATAGGAAGCCTAATCATCAGATATGAGCTTTCTCTGTGTTTTCAAAATACAAGGGATATCAAACTCACAAGGAGAGGAAAAGCCAGGGCTGTATTTTTAACTTTAATGTTTTCATGAAGTGTTCAGTATAGTCATGTGTGAAGGCATCCAAGAACATTTTAACCACTTTAAAATGGCCTATTTTCCAAAACGAATCCAGGAGAATTTTGCTGGAGGAAACCCATGTTTCTAAGAAGTCAGATCAGATTTTTCCATCATGCAAGGGACCACTTTTGAAATTTGCCTTCAGTCCTTCCCAAGTGTGTTGCGTTCCTAAGACTCAAGATTTGGGGCAGAAGAAGGAGGATCACCAGATCAGCCTCTTTGTTGTTCAGATGACTGGCACCCCCCTGTTAGACCTCGACAGCCTGTCCCCAGCTTCTGCAGTCCTTCCTAGCTTTGGAGAGGTGCCCCATCCCCCGGACGTAAGGGGGCAGTAAGCCTGAGCCTTCCCAGAGGCTCGCAGTTTCCTTAGTGTTGGGCTGAAGAAAATATCTTGAGTCTTCTAGCCCACACCCCACTGGGATTCCACAAAGAAATGTAATAAATTCCAAGTTCTCCTTCTAGGACTGTGCAGCAGCCAGCAAACCCCCAAAGGGTGCTTGTAGCTGGCTGCTGGCTGGGGGCTGCACACTTATGCTCTGTGGGGGCCCTTGGGGCTGGGAAGTGGGAAGCACAGGGAAATTCACTTGTAAATGCTGAAAGAGGTCTTGAGTTCACTTTAAGGTATGTATTGATTGTCTGCTCTGATGTGAATCCAGCTGAGGCAGAACCTGGGAAACAGCCAAAGCTGTGAAAACTTGTCTTAACCCTGTTTTAGAGGTCAGTAACAGAGCTAAACTTGCACCCTTGCTGTGAACTCAAATATGTGCTGGCCATGCACCCAAGACATAATAAAGGCTGAAGAAGTTTGGACCAGGAGTAGTCAGTGTTGTGTAGAGCTCAGGGGCAAGGGGTTTCCCAGAGATGGAGAACAGGGCAGATTTCAGAAGGAGCAGGACAGAGCTGTGGGGGTGCATTGGACATAAAGCAGCAGCACCCATCAATGTGCAAGGAAGCAGCCCGGGCTGGTGTGGCCAGCTGTGTCCCCAACCCTGGAGAGCAACAGCAACCTGCCACAGCTTCATGAAGCTAAACTGTGGTAATTTCTTTTAAGACAACCAGATTAAATTGTTGAAGGGTCAGCCAAGGGAAGCCTGGGAAACTGAAGAAGCCAAGAAACTGTGACCCATGTGAGGGAGAGTCTTGGGAAGAGGTATGCACAGGGCCCCCCTAAGCTGGACATTCTCAAGACAGTGGCCAGGAAAAGCCAGATAGCTGTGAATCTGTCCCTGCAGAGCCTCCTGGCAGGCAGAGGGTCAGTCTGCTAAGGAACTAAAATAGCCACGGATAAAGGTGGAAAGTACAAGTTGCAAAGACATTCCAGCATCTCAAGCTCACTACCGAGGCATGGAGGAATGACTGCTAAATCTTTCAGGTTTCCTGAAATCCAATTTGAAGTGTATCTCTAGAAAAAAAAAAAAAAAAAAAAAAAGAACCATCAGTGAAGAAATGAAGCCAGACAGCATCACAGACAGTGGTAAGATGATTTTTAGGTAATACACAAGGCAAGGTAGTGCATACCTGTTATCCCAGCACTTGCTAGGCTGAGTCAGGAATAACTTCTCTGAGTTTAAGGCCAGCCTTGGATACATAGTGAATTCAAGGCCAGTTTGAACTACATAACAAGACTGTTTCAAAAGACAAAACAAAACAAAACCAAAATAAATAAACAAACACAAGGTATGGCTATACACTTGTGTACTGGGACACAGCCTTGACCCAAAAAGATTCTGATCAGAGGTGCTACTTGAAAACTCATCAACATGAAGGTAACTTAAAAGAGAACTCAGCACCTGGCTCTTCCCTCTGGAATGAGCTAACCACCACCTGAAGGCATTCTTCCCATGATGCTCAGTCTGGTACTTCTTGACAACCACACAACCCAGCCCTGACCAATCAGAACACTATTCCTCCTGGCTATGCTACTGGCTAGGCATACTCATGTGACCAGGCTGGGCCAGTCAGAGTCCTTCCTAGACTTCTAGCCCTGGAACTAGTCAGAAGAGTTCTCTGCCTATGTTGATATTGTTATCTCAGCATAGAAGTAGGTACTAGAGTCTCCTAGCCAGCCTGCCTTGAGAACAGGATGCAAGGACAAGAAGGCAAGTGACATTAGAGGCAGAGTGAGGGAGTGCTGTGGATCTTCTGGCTTGCACTTACATGAGCAATGGCTTGTCCCATGCTGTGAAGCTGGGTGGGGAGATTGCAGCTCAGAGAGAACCTGGTTAAGGCAGAAAAATAGAATGAACTAGCTGTTCATTGAGGCCACTGAGATGGATGATCTACATTTTAGAGAGATACATATGAATTTTATACATAATTTCTTAAACATCTCACATCTCCCCATCTCTGTCTCTCTGTCTCTGTCTGTCTCTGTCTCTCTCTGTCTCACACACACACACACACACACACACACACACACACACACACACTTTAGAAGATGTTATAAAGTCAGTTTTCCTAGGTGTTAGGATGTCATTACATGCTCCAAAGTAGCAGTTTGATACAGTACCTGATCATATTGGAAGTTAATGGGACATCTAAAACAACACGTGACTCACTTTCTTGGAGTCACTTTTGAATCAGTGAGGTCAAGTTTGACACCCTGAGAGAAGGCCACCCTCCAGGGCCATAGGCTTTTCCAAAGCAAAGGGGTTGTCACTCTGCTTCCTGTGCTGCATTTGACGTCATAGCAAGTGATCTGGAATGTTCTAGAACAGCTGTGTGGCCTCCCCACCCCAAGGAGCCACAGGAGCATCTTTTGGGGGAAAAGTCTTGCCTATTCCTCCCAGAATCTTTAAGTTGGAGTTCTCCTTGCCCTGCTGCCACTCTGGATGGCTACCCACATTGGCAGGACCCAGATGGGCTTTTCTGTCTGCTCTTAGGCTTAGTCTGAGCTCAGAGAGGTTCCTTGAGTCCCCTGGCCCTGGAGTCCTGGCCACCCCCACAGCTGCAGCCTGCTGGGTCCTCCCAATGCCCAGAGGAGCAGCTACTTTCCAAGGCTGCTGATCCCCTCCCCATGCTGTCACTGGTCACCACAGTGCTATCCTGGGAACCCAGAAGCACATGACTCTGAAAACAAACATATACAGGAGTTAGAGGACCCCGAGTGAGTTTCTGAACCTCTGTAGGCCACAATGTCCCTACGTCTGGGTAAAGACTCCGGCTGAGGTCAGTGCTTTTCAGGAGTGGTGATAATGATATAGGGAGAAAAAATGATCTTGGGTGGGTGACCTCCAAATGACAGGGGAAAAATGAAACTCCTCACCTGGAAGGTGCCTGGGTTGAGTTCGTGTTCTCTAAAACTGAAGAATGAATTTTAGGAACAAGTGAAGGTTATGAGCAGCATAGATTTATTGAGAGAAATAAAGCTTCTGTCCAAAGGAGAGGGACAGAAGGGGGCCCTAAGGGAGTTGTCCCCAGGAAGCAGTCTCTTTCAGGGACTTTTATAGAAGAAAACCATGTGGTGAGGCAAGTCTAAGGTGGTGGTGGACATGGCAGCTTGCTTAGGTGGGCATGAAGTGAGACAAAACTATGGTCAACCAAGGAGATTACAATCACCATTGCTCAGGTAAAATTGATTAAATCGGAATCAAATGGGGAAGACAGTAATGTAACAAGTGGGCACAAATACGAACAGGGTCTCTTTCTGTTGGGGTTGGGTTAGTGACTGATTCAGGCTCTTTCAAGGTGGTTGATAATTATTTAGAATGTCAACCACCGATGCCCATTCCTAGGAAAGTATATGGCTGCATTTGTTTACTTTTGTTTTGAGATCTGGCCCACAGAGGAGAGTGTCTGTCTCTTCCAAAGTAGTAAAGTCACCTTGTCTTCCATATTGTCTCTTTGAGGGCCTGGCCTGCCTGACTACCTATAGTATTTCTATCTAATTCAGTTGCCTACAACAATGGAACTGGTACAGAGTGGCCAAGTAAGGCCCTTCCACAGCCACAGGTCCCTTCCCACTGCCCTGAGGGCCCCTTGCTACAAAGCAAAGTGAAGCACATAAGCCTCAGAGCCCTGTCCAGCCCCATGACACCACCAAGGGGCTGATAGGTAACTGCACACATGTGCATGGCAAAGATGAGAGGAAACCCAGAGGGGACTGGGCCACAGGGCGGGCTAAGCAGGAACTCTGGGCCTTTGCTAGGGCAGCAGGGGTAGAGCCCACCTTGTCCGATCACAAGTGCCTAAGGAAAGTGCAGGACAGGAATATAGTTTAATACATGAAGGAAGACCCTTTCACTTAGAAAGTCCCCAACACTTTCTACTGTATGTCGTGTCTTGTAGAAACCAATTGCTGGGTTACTGTCAGGAGACTTTTCTTAGGTTAGGAAAATGACACCCGAAACTTAGAGTCAGGACCTACTCCCAGCCCCACCATGCACAGAGCTTATAGTTCATTCTTTCAGCCTGTGACCTCCCTGCTTCAGGAAACTCAGAACCCTGGGGAGCAATTCCATGCCCAAATAAGCAATGCTTCTGCTTTGTGAAGCACTCAAGTCTCCTGTTCAGCTACTGAAAATTTGCATTGGATGAAGCTGTGCACCTGCCTACCTCAGTTTCATCACTGGAACTGAAAGCAAAAATGGGGCTCTGGGTCAACCAGGGCAGTAGAACACAGATCTAGATGTGACCTAGTCTTGGTCTCCAGCTCTACCCACAGTCTCACCAATCAGACCCAGATCCACGCAGGGCTTCAAGATAAGGACTCAGGAATGTGGCCATGACCCATAGCCCCCGGCAGCTGGCTGAAGTCAGCTAGGTCTCACTGAAACACACTCTGAAGGCTGCCCCCCTTGCCACATTTTGTATAAGAGTGTGAGGACAGAGGTGAGGAGGTGTCTCGGGCCTTGTGTGCCCACCATGTCCAATGTCTCCCTTTCTGCAAGCCTGCCCTCCCTCACCCAGTCAGCAGGCCATGGGGAATCAGCAATGACCAGCACTGGACAGCCCCTGCCACACCCTGGGAATCGTGCAAAGGCCCGAGATGAATAGAGATTGTTTGTGCTCTCAAGAGCCCTATTGTCTAATGAAGCAGAAAGACAAATAAATAAAAGCAGCATTAAACATCAATGCAATCAAAGTACAAACAGTACCCTCGGGAGGCCAGGGAAAGAGGTGGGCATTGGCTTGGTCATCTTGGCATGTAAGACTAACAATGTGTGCAATTAAAGATAATTTTCTTATTAAATTGTGATTCCCAAAGACACAATTGAGAAAGGGATATTACTTTTTTTCCTGTGGATTCCTAGTGTGTAAAGAGAAGTGTACACCAACCATGGTGTAAGAGAAAGGGTGGACACAAGGCTGTTAGCAGGTTCTTCTACCACTCGGTGAGGAAGGGCATGGAATTTGGAGGGAGACCATGACAAGCTAAGCCTAGAACATGATGCTAACATACAGGACAGCACTGCTCAGGAACAAAAAAAACACTAGTAAGCCAAGGGTGGAAATAAAATTAAAAATGACTCAAATTAAGTTCTTTTTCTCTGGGCATGATGGTGTATACCTGTCATCCCAGCACTCTAGAGACTGAGGTAGGAAGATCCTTGGAAATTCCAGGCCAGCCTGAACTACAAAGTGAGATCCTATCTCAAAACAACAACAAATTTTGTATTATGCATTTTATCATCATGAGAAAAAAATAGTCAATGTTCAACTAATTCAAATAAGGGAGGAAAAAGGACAAAGGACAGGTAAATGGTAGACAGATATGAATTGATGAATGTAGGAGACAAACTGTATGTGGCAGGCTTAAACACAAGCATTCCCTGCCCCCAGACCTCTCACCTGGCATGACTGAGCACCCCTATAAGCAGGAGTGTGTCATGTGGGCCGATAGGAGGATGTAACAGTATACTCCCTGCAAGAGATCCATTTGAAATATCACAACCCAACACAGACAGAGAGGGCTACATCAGAAAGATATTTCCTGTAGATGTAAGAATCCCAAGTGTGTGTGCCCAATTACTATAGATCCCAGAAGAGTGGGTAGGTCTACACAGAGCCAGAGACACTCTGCAGTCAGCCCTGGAGATCAGTGTGCTGAGCCTGACTGAACCATTTCAGTATGTCTCTCATCATTAAGGCAGCAGAGAGTGCCTCATTAGAAAAGAAAACATTAAATGCAGCTAGCATTGGAGATTACAATGATCTTTTTTCAATAACCCATACAATAAATAGACAAAAGCTTAAGAAAACTCTGTACCTTTATTCGGGAACAAAGCACCAACCACCACCGACCCAGTCTCCTCCAGTATGCTTCTGGGTACCCCACCCCATGAGTCTCAGCCCCTGATGTGGCCACCTCACTCTTCTGTCGTAGGCACCAGGGCAAGTGTGTCAGGCAACCTGTGAGCCTGTACTCCAAGAGAGCTTCGTCTGTGGGTGCTGAGAATGAATCCCATATCAACTGCATTTGTCACAAAATAGTTCCTATCTTTTGGTTATTTTGCAGCCATTTAAACACAGGAAAACCTTTCTTAGCTTGCTGGCCAGACAAAAGCAGGTAGCAGGTGGAGCTAAGTCCGTAGGAGACGGCCTGCTGATCCCTGATCTAGCCGCAGGTAAGTAGTGTTCTTCATACAATTCTTTCAACTTTTTTGTGCCCTGTAAATTTTTTTCAGAGTAAAAGCCTGGAGACAATGCAGAAAGAAGTTAATAATCAGGGAGTGGTGGTGAATGTTGGTGATCCCAGCACTCTCTGGGAGGCTGAGACAGGAGGTTCACAAGTTCAAACCCAGACTTGGTTACATAGCAATTTAGTGGGACACCATCTCAAAATAAAAATGAAGCTCAGTGTGAAGGCTCTGGGTTCCAAAAATAAAAGCATAAATAAAAATTAAGAAGTTATCAAATAGAAGAGTCTGCTATCAGTAGTGGAGTTGGGAGGCGTGTATGTGGTGGACAGCTCTCTGTGTTCGGGCATGTGTGCTGGGCGCTGTCTTCTCCACAGTCTAAGACTCTCCTGCCTTCCACCCAGGAGCCTCACCGGCTGCCTCTGGAGTTCCTGAGGCCTTCTGGGTCACTAAGGTGCAAGGGCATCACCAGCATAAGCACACAGCTGGGTTTCCAGGTGCTTTCTGCCATCCTACTTTCTTACACTCAGTGATGTGGCACATTGGATCTTGGCTCTCTTGCATTTGTGTTTATCTCTTGTCTTGTCAGTAGCAGAGACATAGTTGCTTTGCTCTTAGATGCAGATAAGCTTGATGGCTGCTATTATTTGCATCTGAAATGTCTGGAAGGCCCCTGTGTCTTCAAGGGGATGGTGCCCCCCTCCCCGTCCTCTTGCTTCCTGGCCTGCATATGACCAGTCTGCTGAGCCACAGCTCTCTCTCCTCACCACCCTACCTCCCCCCCACCCCCGCCCCCAAGCACACACACTATCACCTGCTGCAGCCTGGGAGCGTGGGCCCTGCCTGGCCCTGGACCAGCATCTCTGAAACTGTGAGCCAGATAAAACTTGCTCTTTGTAACTAGCCCTATGTTCTGTGGTGGCTGCTGCAGGACCTGCCCTGGAGCCACTGGACCTGACGTCCCCCGCCCCTCCTGGGTCTTGGGGACTGTGGATCTAAGGGGTAGTCTGGCTGTGATTCTGTTTCTCTTCTGATTCATTTTCTTCCTCATGGGTCTCTAGACCCTCATTTTTTAAATCAAAAGTTTTCCATTGCATTTCAGATTGGCTTTGGCCATTTACATCTTGACTGCATATTTTTCTATTTAAAAAGGAAAAAAAGAGGACTTGTGAGTTAGCTCAGTTGTTTAAAGCACCTGTTTGGGCAAACAGGCAGGTGTAGGGGGCCAAGGTTCGCTCTCCAGCTCCACAAGCCCCACCAGATTTGCCCTTAAGACAGTCTGAGCTAGGGAAAAAAAAGTCCAAAAAGGGATAAAAGCCATTTTGATTATTGAAGGACTATCCAAAACTGTTCTGTTTTATCATTGCTTGTTTTATTAGCAAGCAAGAGAGCCCACAGGTTTAAAACTATTAAGGTAGCAAAGTAAATCCAATTTCTTACAATGAACCAAAAAACTGAGTAGATGTAATTTCTCAGCACAAATAAGTAGAACACAGATTAAAGCACCTGCAAGTAGGTGCAAGGGCTGGGGATTCAATCCCTGGGCCTGCCACACCAGCCCTGCCACTGGGGTGCACTAAGACAGCAATTGAGACTGGCCATGGTGGCACATACCTGTAATCCCAGCTCTTGGGAGGCTATAAACAGGCAGATCACTATCAGTCCATCTAGTAATGAGACCCTGAACACCCCATAGACCCTTCCTTTAAAAAAAAAAATAGGTAGAATGAACATCCTAGCTGGCCACCTTGGCCACCTGGCCACCTAAACTAAACCACCTTGGATTTCTTGCAGGCAGGTAATGTGGGATACAGCAGCTTGATGGTACCTCAGAGTAGAGTGAATTTTAAGAATGGACCCCAATAATGAAAGCCCCTTTCATTCTCTTCGTTGACCTGTGCATGGTTTCTGCTGCTTATTTCGACCATATAGAGATTACTACACAGCCCTCCTGGCCTTTCTGCTGGCATCTGTGAGTGTAAGCCCTGAAACCTGCTCTCCACCTCCACCGCCCCAAGGAACTCCAAAGCTCCTCACCTGTGCTTGGTTTCCATTCTTCATGGCTGCTGCTCCATTCTGGGGCTGGTAGCCCAGCCAACCTTCCCCGGCCACTGCACCTGCCCTATTGTTCCAGTCCCCAACCCTAACCCAGCTGCATCTCACTACACACTATAGCTGTGACCCTGAGCAGAAAACCAGTGCTCCCAGGGCCCTCAGCTTCCCACAGCCTGGGAAGGAGCTCTTTTCTGCTCCATCCTCAGTGTGAAGGGTGCCACACCCCATGATGGCTTTCTCCTGTCCCCAGCGACAAACAAAGGCAAACATACAAACAGCAGGCACTGCTGACCAGGGCTCATGGCACAGTGGGATCCAGGCCTTGGCTGGCCACATCTGTCAGGGACAGTGTGCAGCACTGGGCAGCAAACAGGGAGGCAGAACAATCAGCAGTAGGTAGGCATTGTCTGTCACTTCGTGTCTGTGTCTGTCCATGTGTATCTGTGTCTGTAGGTCTAGGTGTCTCTGTTGGCTGTGAATGTATAAACTGCTGAGGTGACACAGACTCCCTAGTCTCTTTGCCAGCAAGTCACAGCCACCTCTACCCCCTTGACACCCCCTGAGCTCTTCTGGATGCATTTTCTACCCAGTGGAAAAGTCTCTGCAGGGCTGTGGCTGCCCCAGGAAGCTCCTGCTCTAAGCTTATGGTGCTGAGTTTCTCCTGATGATAAGAGAATGAGGGTACTCTTAGCCACCTGCAAGGAGGAGGAGGTGGTGAATTCAGTGGCCACCAGAGGACGAACTAAGCCACCCAGTGCACTGACAGGCACCTCTCTCCTGCTTTGTCTTCCCTACCTGCCCCAGGGCCAATAAGTTCTGTGGTTTCAGCTCATATGGTACCCATGGCACCTGGAGTCCTTTAGAGCACACCAGAGCTTGTACCCACTGTCTCCCTGCCTGGCACCCTGTAGACCTCTCCAGAGGCTGGGATGCCACCTCCTGTTCCCTGCTTTGAACCTCCATCTCCAAAGGGAGGCAAGAGAGCAGGTGCTGCCCCCCTGGGGACAGGCAGGAAGCAGAAGAGATTCCATTCCATGCCATCAGGCTCCGGAGGGGCAAGCAGAGAGCCTAGAGGGTGGCAAATATGCCCTGTACTCTGCAGGAACTACAGCGGCAGCCTGTGGAGGAGCAAATGTGCCGGGGGTCACCAAGACAAGCACTCCTCAGGCACAAAAGGAGCCCAGGAGCTGCCAGGGGAGATTCAGGCAGAGGGGGATCAGGGTTTGAATTTTTACATTTGATTACAGTAAAAGACACATTGCCACGAGTCCCCTTCAAAATCGTCCTCTTACTTCCAACAGCTCATCCCATGTCTCTGCCGCTTGTTGCAGCACCTCTGGAGTCCTCTTTCCTGACTCCTTACAAAGTGTGACCAGAAATACAGTGACTGCTGTTGCCAGTGCCATCCAACAAAAAAGTAGTCTTGCTAAAATGTAACTTTAGGGCCAGCCAGATAGCCTAGCAGACTAAAGCATCTGCTTAGCCAGAGTGCAGAGACAAGGTTTCGATTCCCCATGTACCATGCCGGACCTGACCCCAGGATGTGCTGAGACAGCAATTGAGATTGGGTGTGGTTGTGTGCCAGTAGTCCCCACACTTGGGAGGCTTAAAATAGGAGAATTACTACGAGTCTGATCTACCTAGTGAAACCCTGTAGACCCTGTACTAAGAGAAAAAGAAAAAGGAAAAAGAAAAGTGATGCTGTGTCTTTATCCATTGTATCTGGCACCATGTGGCTTCTGGCTTTTCCTAAGTTCAAAATAACCATGAAAAGGAGATGTTTTGAATCCATGCAGGATGTCAAGGCAGCCAGGACAGAGCAGCTAAAGACACTCAGGAAAGAGGACTCCAGAGCTGCTGCAGGAAGTGGCAGGGGCAGTGGGATGAGTATGCTCAGAGTGAGGGAGATTGATGACACTGGGTCTTTTACTATAAGAAAGGACATTCAGTGTAGTTTTCCATGGCTCCTCATGTATGAGTACATGCATATCCTTTGTTCATTATGGTTTATTAGTTGTACATCTTCCTGTTTAGACTTAGCTGTGTTGCAGGTGCTTCAGAGCCAGTGAGACTCAGTGCAGCCACCACGGCAGGAGGCCACAGAGGCCACTGAAGCCAAAACTGTCACTAGCCCAGACTCTAGCTATATGTGAGTTGTCCCTCAAGGTAGGGGCAGCATATAGGGCAGAAATCATTAATCAGCTGACCTCAAAATAGGAAGATCAGTTCAGGTTATCCTGACAGTCCAAAGTCCAAAGTCACCAGGGTCCTTTGATGTAGGTCAGTGGATGGGGGAAAAAAGAGAGGATAGAGCCAGGAGGGTGGCCTGGGGAAGCTAGGGAGGCCCAGTGACAATACCCCAAGGCCCCTGGGTCCCATGACACCTTCACTTTGGCTCCAGAAGACCACATTGCATAGATGATCTCAGAAGCCCAGGTAACAGGGATTTTGCTTTAAATCCTCGGCTGTGGCACTGCTTCTGCAGCCGGGGCATTTATTTTAAGGCCCCCAAGATTTGGCATCTTGAGCTCCTGCTCTGTAGTGACATCAGGGACTGGACAATGGGAGTCCTTGGGAACAATGACAGCAGGATTCCCCCTCAGATCCTCACAGCAGGCAGGGCACACAGGCAGGCAGGGTCCTTGCAAAGCCAGTTCCCACCAGGACAAAGGCCTCTTCCTGAAGCCACAGCAGCTGGACCCAAGCATCTGCAGCACTCAAAGCACTGCATGCTGTCCTTGACAGATGTGGCCAGCCAAGGCCTGGGTTGCACTGTGCCATGGCCCCTGGCCAGCAGTGCCTGCTGTTGTGTGTTTGCATTTGTTTGTCTCTGGGGACAGGAAAAAGCCACCTTGGGGTGCAGCACCCTTCACGCTGAGAATGAAGCAGAAAAGGCCTCCTCTCCAGGCTGTGGGAACCTGAAGGCTCTGGGAGCATCCCATGGTGAGCTGCCAGGGACACTCAGGGCACAGATGTCAGAAGGAGCCTCCAGGTGCCTGCCGGTCAACAGGAAAGAGGGGCAGAGGTCAGGTGCAGCTGCTATACGGGCCCAGAGGCCAGGCCAGGGACACGGGCATCTGTCCCTGCCAACAGCTTCCAAGAGCATTAAAGATAAGGATCAAAGACCTAGACTGGCCTTTCATAACCACCAGAACCTGCTGCATCTGGAGGGCTTCCTACTCTTCCCTCTGGTCCCTGCTGAGGTGGTGCAGACTACAGGTAGAGATGACCACAGGAGGCTGGGGCTCTCACTCTTTCTGCACCTCTGGGACTGCCTCTCTTTACTCAGAGCTGGCCTCTCTGGCCTACTACCTATCCAGTGTAAGGGATAACCAGGCAGATCTAGGGAAACAGGACCAGGAGCCTAGATGTCCCTGGTGAGGAGCTGGGGAGAAAAGCTGTCACCACTTATCCTCAAAATGGACCAAAAGCTTGGGGACCCAATGTGTGGGATCAGAATTCAGCAGGCCAGATCTAGCCAAGCAGAGTGGTGCTGGCAGGGCCCCCTGTGGTGGCCAGCACTGGACGCACTCTGGGCCTGGAGCACCTGTGTCCTCTCAATTGCCCTGGCCCCTATTCCTGAGTCCTCAAGACCCTTGAGCTGGCTTCCACCTCTCCCCTGAGCCCAGGCTTAGTCCTGCTCTTCTTTCCAGTGCAAGGGAGCTCACCAAACTAGGAGCATGGTCAAGTGGGTCGAGGCAAGCAAGGGTCATTTGTTTATTTCTTTGTTTTTTTTTGCGGGACCGGGGATTGAACTCATGCTCTTGCACTTGCCAGGCAAGTGCTTATCCTACTGAGCTATTTCCCCAGCCCCAAGCAAGGGTCATTTGTAAAGGCCACATGTAGAAGACTGCACCAGATCTTCTGAAACGATCATCTTTGGATCCCCAGGCCTGCCAAGCCGGCCCTGCCCCTGGGGTGCACTGAGATGGCAACTGAGACTGGGCTTGGTGCCTGTCAACCCAGCTCTCGGGAGGCTATAAACATGGATCACTACAGGTACGATCTAGTAGTGAGACCCTGAATACCCTGTTGACCCTTGACCCTTACCTAAAATACAAAAAAAAAAAAAAAAAATCAATCATCATTGGCCACAGGATCAATACAAGAGTGGCATGAGGCCAAGGATGGGCGGGCAGCTGGGAGTTAGAAGACCTTATATGGATTGCTCTAGCCTCTGCAGGCTCCTGGCTCCTGGCTCCAGCAGTCTTCTGTGGCAGCTATCCTCAAGTGGTCATGCACAAGGACCCCAATGACCTGCTGGCTTTATTTACACCACCCATTTCATATGTTTGGTGCAGTCTCACTATGCACCTTGGAATCATAGTGATCCTCCTGTTTTCAGTGCTGGGATTACAGGTGTGCAGTACCATGCCCAGTCTCAGAGGCTGGCTCAGGGTACCCCGGGGGTGGGGCTGGCACAGCATGTACAACTGGGGATCAAACCTTGCTCTCTGTGCTGGCCAAAGCAGGCATTTAGTCCACTGAGCTGTCTTGCCAATTCTTTACTTTAAATTATAAAAATCCACCACAATGAGTCTGAGAGCAGTGCCTTGGCTTGTGTATGGCGCCCTCTAGAGGTGCCTCTCAAGGCATCTGCGGAAGAGACCTTCCTGTTTGCTGCAGTCAAGAGAACCCATGCATACTTGTCACCCAAACTCTCTAGAATCCACCTGGATTTCATGATCTGCTCTACACAGAAGATTCCAGTCTCTCTCAGCTTCACAGGAAAGGGTGCTTTATAAGAACTGGACACACAAAGGCTGGTCCTAGTATCTGCAGGATGCCTCTCCCCCCACCTCCAAGCACTGAGCTTAGGAAGGTTTGGGGTCAGGGGTGATGTGCCAGAGTCCTATAAAGAGTGCTCCTGCACCTTGTCCTGGTTTGTCCCACTGTGAAGATGAGCAACACCAGGAAGCCATGCTTGGTGGCCCAAGTCTAGTCCAGCATGTCACCCCCAGCCATTCAGAACCCGGAGTACTTCACTCCCCACCCCCATGATGCAGGGCACCCTGTACATGGCCTCCATGGGCACAGGAAGGCTGCCTTCTAGCCAGGCATGGTGGTACATGCCTGTAATACAGCAGCCTAGAAGGCTAAGACAGGAAGGTTGCAAGTTTGAGCCCTGTTTCCCAGCTCTCACAATCACTAAGGGGCTCTCGGGGAGGCCCAGGTCACCCATCCCTGGAAGCACCAGCAGAGTTTCTGGTCTCCCAACATCCCCCTGCCTCTTCCTCCACCCAGTTACTGGGGACATGGAACTTCTGGTCTCCATTTGAGGATTGAAAGCAGCAAGAAGGAAACCATGAGAGCTTGGATCTTCCAAGAATTCTAAAATAATTTCCAGGGCCTGGCGGGATGTCGCAGTGGTCTAAAAGCACCTGCTGGGGAAAGCTTGGGCGGCTTCAGGGACTGCGGTTCGATCCCCGGCACCACATACTGCACCAGCCCCTTGGGGTGGGCTGAGCCGGCCATAAAAATGAGTGCATAGGGGCCCAGCAGGATGGCTCAGTGGTCTAAAGCACCTGCTTAGGAAAGCTTAGGCAGCTGCAGGGACCACAGTTCGATCCCCGGCACCACATGCTGCGCCAGCCCTGCCCTCAGGGCAGGCTGAGCCAGCCATAAAAATAAATAAATAAACAAACAAAAGTTCTGAAATAAGAAAAAATAAATAAATAAAAATTTAAAAAATGAGTGAATAAACAAACAAAGGTTCTGAAACAAGAAAAAAATAAATAAATAAAAATTCTAAAAAATAAAATAATTTCCATAAAACATTGCTCCCCTGGAGTAGCTCTCATTTCAAATGCTTGGGACGTGAAGAGCTCTTGGATTTTGGGTTTTCTCAGATTGGAATATTTTCATCTATGTAATGAGATAAGTGCGGATAGGACCAGGTCTACATACAAGTCTCACATATAATGCACATTCTGCATTAAGCTTAAAATCATTTATACAGTACTTGCTGTGAGCTGTCAAAGGAAGTGTGACCCGGGATTTTTCACATGAAGTGTCATATTGGTACTCAAAAAATTTTGGATCTTGAGCCAGGTGTGGTGGGGCATAGTTATCATCCTAGCACTCTGGAAGGCTGAGAGAAGAGGATTCTAAGTTCAAGACTAGCCTGGGTACTTTAACTACTTCACGAGATCCAGGTGAAAGTAAAATGACTGGGAATACAGCTCAAAGCTTAATTCCCAGTACAAAGAAAGGAAAGGTTATAGGAAGGTTGGACCTGAGTGCATCACAGAATTTTGGGTAGGGGCTGCCCGGAGCACAAACCCACAGGGACCCTCGGGCCAGTGTAAGCCGTGCCTGGCTCCTTTTCCCAGGTGAGGTGGCTTCCTGCCTCTCCTGATGCCTCCTTGGGGTCCATCAGACTCAGCCTGTCTGTGAAGACAAGCAGGACGTGTGGGTCCCCAACTGTGATGGCTATGGACTCAGGTTCCGGCCGGCCGTGGGGTTCTGTGTGTTGTTGGTGACTGGGTGGCTTCCTGTTGGAAATTTACATATTAATTATGCTTCAGTTATTCTTTTTCTTTGTTGTCTACTGTGCGTTTGTGGCTATTTCCCAGGTGGGCATGGCACATGGAGACCCTGCCCTGCCGGAAGGGTCCTAGTGTGGGCAGGATCTGGGCATTGTACCTTGCTGGGCAGGTCCTGCACTCTCTGTTCAGGCACAGTGTGGCTGGTGCTGCAGTGCCCCTTGTGTGTGCCCCGCAGAAGAGAGCTGGGAAATACCAGTTACCCCGTCCTCCTAGAAATGGGAGGAGGAGAAGGTGCACCTTCCCTTGGAGATGCTCATGGAAGCAGATCCATGCTATAGCTCATGTGAACAGCTTATCCCCCAGGATGCAGTCCCGCGGCCCTCAAGAAATGACTCCCCTTCCTGAGCTGGGACAAGACCTTCTAGGAGCCTCTCCCTCCAGCAGCATAGCCCCAGGACTATGGCATAATTCCAGATCTACCACCCCCACCCTGCGCCCCCATCCCCATTGTGGGCAGGGCTCTGAAGTCCCAGGAAAAAGAGCGATGGACGCAGGAGGCCAGGCCTGTGGTTGTTGTGCATTCACAGGGGCTGTGTAGTGTATCACGGGCTTGGCTTTGTGTGCTTTCTAGTGGTTGTATGGAGAGATGCAATCTGGAGCGGAGGGTTTGGGGAAAGCAGCTGCATTGGATCTTCAAGTGGAACAAAGCCTCCTCTGTCATATCCTCTGTCAGGCCCTCCTCCATCATATCCTCCATAAGATCCTATATTAGGGGCCCCATCAAGCCTTCCATCATAATGTGGAGGACCACCTGGGAGATTCCTTGAAAAAAGAGCAGTTGTCTCCATTTTGGTTGTGCCTGACCCTATTTCCATGTATTGATATGTACATAGCTGGCTAGGAATTACCTTTATCCCTTCAATTGGATTTAAGAATGCATATTGGTCTAGCTGAGGTGCTAGTGGTAGGTTTTGAAGATGGCACGCATGCTTCCCCAGTAGCCCCCACTTGCTGCTCTTTAATGTTGAGACAGGATGAAGAGCTAATGCTCATGCTGTCACCTGGGATTGAGCTTCGAGATAGAGTCTATGACTTCCTGGGGCTTGAAAGATTACACATCAGAGCTGAAGCACCATGGACCACAAAACATTAGATACTATCTCAGTTGTGTCATGCAGATTATTCCCTGCATATCCCCTCTGCATATTGCAGAAGTAAATGTAGGCCTCCTACCTACCCCAGCTCACAGTACTCACCTACTTCCTGCCATTCTCAGTCATTCATCCTCAAGCCACTCCTCCTTCATGAGTGATAAATCCTGGGTTTGGCCCTGGGGGGAGGCCTTTGTTCCAGATAGCCATCACCATGGCTGGACTTGGGACCCCTTATCTCCCCATAACTATAACTATGCTTTAGTGTCTTTATTCCCACTGTGGGTTGCACCAGAAGTGGTAGATTAATTAACTTGAAGGGATTCCAATAACTTATTCATGGGATTATAGATATGAACTTCCTGGACTGAGACAAGGACCAAGGACCCTCTGTACCATAGTGAGCCAGTGAACTACTTCTTGTGGTTGAGATTCAAGCAGCTCAGGGCCACAGGATGCATCTGAGTATGCAGACTTCTTGGGGCCTGGACAAGCAGACAAAGGCATGCAGCTGCTCAGGAAGTCTCATCAAAAAGGAGCCAAGGGTAGAGGTGGGAAAAAGAGAGGACACCAAGCATCCATGTTACATAAAACATGAATGGTGGCAGCCATTTGTTGAGATGAAGTTTGAAAGATTTGGTCTAAAACCCAAGTCATCTACTTTCTCTGAAACCCAAGGGCCACTGTGGGACTCACCCCTGGGCTTACTCTACACCTCACAGCACTCAGTCACCCTCAGTGGCAGGTACTGAATGATGCCAGACAGGGCGTGGCTCAAGAAGGAATACAGCATCTTTCCCCTGCCCTCTTGTGCCTGGCATGGCACTGGCTCATGGCAGATGCCCTAGGTGCTTGTGGTGTGAACTGAACAATGTGGAGAGGCCAGCACAGCTGGTAACCTTTCAAGGTCACCTTCACTTTATTCATTTGCTCCCAATCACTTATCCACGAATAGCACATTTTGCCATTCATACTCAGATATCCAATAAATCAAAATGCACTTTTCCCAAATAGTCTGTCTGAGTGACAGTTAACTACATCCAACAGAATGAATCTTATGAATTAAAAAACAACATCCTGTTAGGATTCTAAGTTCATCAACGGACAATGCTATATTTTTAGATATTAGCTTTCTAATCAATTTTAATTAGCTTTAAATAAAGTAAAAAGCAGTATCTCTTAGTATGGTGCAATGGAAAATTCTAGACTCAAACAGTTATATTCTAGATCCATTTTCTTGTTCAGTCATTCATGACCTTAAGTATGAGGTTCATATTTCCCAGAGATATGAAAAACTAGCTGTGAACATGCTTGAAAATAAAAGGGTCAGATCTATATATCACAGCACTTTCACTTATTGGAAAGATTGTTGTATCGGTCTTTTGTGCTGTTGCTGTTTAAATAAAAACAAGCTAGTAACAGAGTAAAACAATGACATTTCTGCATTGATCCTTTTCTGTAGATCACTGTACCTTTGGACATTTTAGTTACATGGTCAATTGATTCTTTCTGTTAGCATACAATACTAACAGAAATAACATTAGCAATGATGGCCTTATAAGGCAGATTTATTTGTAAGAGAACTTCACAGCCATTGTCAAATAGCCTTACACAATGTGAAATGCTGTATGACTGATGAGTGTGTTGGATGCTCACTGTCAGTAAGCGTGGCACTTGTGGACCAGCCTGGAGGATAAGGGTCTGATTTCAGGTGTGCAGGTGGCTTGGTTGAGAAGAGCTGTGTTTGTGCTGGCCCTAAGGATGCAGGATATGCCCTGGCACTCTGCCTCCACCTCCAAAAGCTCTGCCCCCTGCCTGGTGGGTACTGTTGGTCTGGAACCTACTGGACAGTGGCCTCCTGAGAGCAGATGGAGACCACTGCCATCCTTCTTGGGTTCTTCTGAGTGTTGGAACAAAGAGCTGCATGACTTGACTACTGTAAATGCTTTATGAGTTGAAATCTGAGCTTGACTCGCAGTTACCTGTGTGGAAAAGGTCCCCTGGGTCAGTTTGCTCATTGGAGAAAAGGTATTGTTAGGGTTCATATCTAGATGTACAGTACCCCCAAAGCCTCATGTGCTCAGAGATGGGTTGTGGGAGGTGACTGGACCAGCAAGTGTGAAACTCATCAGTGATTGGTGCTGGATGCCTATTGGGAGGTAGAGCCTGGAAGGGTGCATCTTCCTCCTGCTCCTTCATTTCCTCACTCCTGCTGTGCCCTGAGCAGTTCTCCACCAAGCCCTCTGTGATGCTGCACTGCTGTGGAGCCAGCTGACCATGGGCTGAACCCTCCACAGACTGTGAGCCAAATAAACTCCTGCTGTAAGTTGTGGGCGTCAGCTATTTTTTTCCAGCAACAAGGGAAGTAATTGGGACAGTCATGGAATGGGCTCTCCATGCCCATGGGACCAGAGGGAAAACAGTCTTTAAAAAGCGCATCTGTGCTGAACAGGCACAGAATTTTTGTTTACTGTACCATGTGACACAGTTTATTTCTACTGCATTCTGTGTCATGATTATCTGGGGAAAGCGCAAGGAAGAGGTGTGTGGGCTATGTGTGGCATGGCCTACATGTGCATATTGTCCCCTGGAGTAGGCAGCATCAGGACCCCTGCCCTCAAGAGTCTACATGACAGATGCAAGAGCACTTAGGTGTTTAGTGTCAGGGCAAGCAAGCAGTCACCCCAGGGACAGCAGTATCTGGGGCAGGAGATTACAGGACCCAACCAGAAACTCCAGGATCAATCTTGCTCCAGGATGATCTTTGTGTCCCTTGCGGGAAGGATGCCTCTCCTGTTAGGGACCATGCAACACCAAATGGACAGGCTTGCCCTTCACTAAGCTACCCTGCCACCCCCAGGTGATGGGGACCCTGGCAGCAGACCTCCTGTTCACCCACCTTGGTGTCTGGGACTTCTATCTAGAGAATGCTTGGTAGCCAAAGCTATCTGGTTGCATTCTGAAGTTGTATTTCCCAGTGGTTTTCTGGTAGCGCAGGATGAGAAGAGTCACAGCCCCTGCCACCACTGTCAAGCTGGCAACTGCGATGAGGGCCACGTAGCTGGTTGCCAGGTGTGGCTTTACACTCGGAGGTATATCTTCAGACACATCTATAGGGTGACAGAGGCAGTGAGCTGCACAGCCCTGTGTCCTAACTCCACCCCAGGGCTTCCCACTCTGGGTAAGACATCCTCAAGACATCCATATGTGAGTATAGGGCCTGGTTCCTGCAGGTGAGGACGCACACTCTTTCTTATCAGCCTCAGCCTGGGCTGGCCTCCCTGGCTACTTAAGAAAGTTAGAGGAAGAAAGATGTGTTGTCCTGGAACAAACTTGGCCATGGCCTGAGGCCCGGCACACGGGGTATATGTGAACATCTATGCCTGTTTTATTCATTTCCCAAATGGCTTGGGAGAGAACCAGCCACTGGGAAACACTGGCCATGCTGTGCCACTGTGTCCTTTCCAAGCGTTGAGGGCAGCCAGACACCACTTGCACCTACCTGAGCAGCCCAGGCTGAGTGTCAGTGAGGCTGAGCAAGAAAGCACTGATAAAAGGAAACTAGCCAAGACCGGCTCTGGCAAACCAAAATAGCAGTGGCTTAAAGCAAAGAGACATTTGCCTCTGATATGGAAATTGGGGTAGAGCCCAGCTCTGGATCATGGTGTCCTTGGACCCAGCCCCAGGTGGATACCCATGACCTGGGGTGCTTAGGGTTCCCCCCATAGTTGTGGAACACCTGCTCTGGCACTGGGCTGAAGAACAGGGAGCACAGGAGGAATGAAGGATAGGGGAGAGCTCCAGGTGGCTAGAAAGGGGTACCCTCAAGTGGCTACACTGCCCCTATGTCCTCACTGGTCAGAACTGATACCCAAGGCCACACTAGGTTGCCATGTAGGTTGAGAATCTGTTGTTACCTCTGGCTGCTGAAGCCCAGGGATTTTAGGAGAGGAAACAGAAATGAGGAATGTCTGGCAATCTCTTAGCATTCAAAGCAGACAAATTCCCCAAACCTTTTTTTTTCTCAAAACTATCACATTAAAAAGAACATGGGAGCAGCCATTGTTGTCGTGGTGCATGCCTGTAATCCCAGCACTCAGGAGGCGGAGGCAGGAGGATTGGTGCGAGTTCGAGACCAGCCTGGGCTACCAAAGTGAGCTCAAGGCCAGCCTGAACTGCATAGTGAGACCCTGTCTCAAAAAATACAATAAATAAATAAATAAATAAATAAAAGAACATGGGACTGCATTCGCGCTTTCCCCTGATTAAAAAAAAAAAAAAAAAAAAAAAAAAAAAAAAAAAAAAAGAACATGGGATATAATTGGCTGATGGAAGTTTCACACTGAGGAAAAAAAAAACAAAAAACAAAAAAACGGAAATTCCTTCTTCTGAACCTTCTAAGTAAAATAGCTTTTCAGCATGCATGTATCCTGGGGGCACTCATACACTTGCACACACACAGAATGTGATCCCCTGCGCACAGCCTGGTTTGCCCCGCTGCATGTTCACATGTGTCATTATTGGGAACAGAAGCATCCTTGACTTCATGTGGCTCTGAAGTACATTCAGAGTGCCCAACCTGGCCTGGCTCTCAGCGCTGTCTTGCCCTCAGCAGCACAGAGACCATATCAGACTCACATTTTGGGCTGACTAGGGTAAGTTATACCCCATGCTCAAGGACTCAGCACCCTACTAGCAGATTCTGGCTGTTACACGTTTCTGCTCTTTCTACTATCATGAGTCTTTTAGGGAAACCTCAGATTCTATGTTTCAAAGCATGTGAATGGTCTCTCTTTGCTGCCTGAACCCCAGCTATCAACTCACCTGCTGCGCGAAGGAGAGGCCCCCAGGAGATCTTCAGCACCCTCAATCCTTCAGTGCTTCTTAGAAAACGGAAATCATTGCAGTTCTGTGAGGTGGTTTGAAAGGAGAGAAATTTTAAGCTGATTACCCAACTTCTAGGGGGATGAGCTCACTGTTGGGGGTGGTGTCTGCCTGGGTCAGGCTGTTCTGTGCTCAGGTGTCATGACAGGGGAGGAGCACAGGCCATCCGGGCAGCACAGTGGAGGGAGGAGCATGCTGAGTGTGAGATGGTTGATGGCCCTTTGCTCCCTGCCTGGTGACCACACCTCAGCCATGTCTTCTCCAAAGACCACCACAGCCACATACAACTCCTCTTGCCCCTGCCTTATAAAAAGGGCCACTGCCTCTATAGCACTGCCCACTGTGTCCCTGGGATGGGCTACCATGGGTCCTTCAGAGAGATGTTCCATCCTAACCCTATAGCTGTAGCTGCGCCTGTACTCAGGAAGGTAACCAAGTTAGGGCAAGCCCACTTGGGTAGGCTCTATTCCTGGGTGCCTGAGGTCCTTGTAGAAAGGGAAATCTGTATCCTAAGAGAGCGGTGTGTGCAGAGAGAAGGCAATGCAAAGGCACAGAGGAAACATCTCCAAGCCAAGATGGAGTTGGGAGAGGCTGAGGACCAGTCTTGGAAGGAAATGGCCCACAAGCTGTTGACCTTGGATTCTCCAATCTGAGTCAGTCTCTGCAGCTACTGCCCAGTCTGTATCACAGCAGCCTATATCTAATACAGTACCTGACCTATGCCATGGTCAGATTGACAGAGCTAACTGGCCCCTGCCTTGGTGACAGGCACACAGTCACCTTGCACACTTGCCTAGGCACACAGTGCAGTTTTTAAACCTTCAAGCACGGAGGAATGGGAAGATGAGACTACAGAATTGCGAACTTTCCCATCATCACTGTGCATGTGTGGAACAGAGTTGGGGAAGCTATCATCCAGGATATTTGTTGATGTTCCCTCAATGCTGCTAGAATGACAGGAATTTGAAATGCTCAGGCACCAATCAGTGACTGGAGGAAGCAGCTCCATGGTAGGTGACTGGGTGGTAATTGTAGCCTCACAAGGGCTACGTCCAAACCTTGGCAAGTTGGAAATGCCCACCATCTCTCTAGGCTTCACCCGGATGCCCCCTGCCCAGCACCACTTCTGGTGCCAAAGTTTGTCTGGCCCTGGTTCTTAGGGACAGCAACTTTCTCTCTCACTTAGGGAGCCCTGACACTCACAATTTTGCATGTGGTGCCTGGGGATTCCATGCAGACCCGCAGCTTGCAGTGCAGGTAGACGATGGAGTTGTTGATGAATGAGAAGATTCTCAGCTTAAACTGGGCCTTGCTGGAGTCACCATTCTGGATCACACTGGTGTAAGTGTTGGGAACTGGGCAGCTGTTAGAGGAAACATGGCCATCAAGGCCCCAGGTCCAAAGCCCTGTCATGGTGCCCAGGGGACTGCCAGTCGAGCCCCCACCAACCTCACCTGTTGTTGATGAACCCAAAGGTGACAGGGTCCCAGGCATCACTGGAGGGAGTTGCCCAGCATTCTGTCAATACCACCTTGAGGCTGTTCTTCTGCCCATCCAGCCCCACTTGGATCTTGATGTCATCGCTGGCAGACACACTGTAATTCTGAGGTATGGGAGAATCTCCAATGAACAGCTGCATTTCCGTGATGAACTTGCCGGCGCCATGCAGGTCTTCTGTGACAGTGTAAACCCTGTGGAGGAGTGGTGCTCAGTGAGTTCATTTCTGCAGCCCGTGGGTCCCCCTGAAAGCAATTCCCAAGAAATATAGAAATCAGCAAGGACCCTTCAAATGAGGGCACTGGGCACCAATTGCAAAGCAGAGCTGGATACTGTGCTGTGCCTCAGTGAATTGAGGGGAGAGGTTGCTGGGCCTCATCCTTAACGAGTCTGGGACAAAACTTAGAGAATCTGGGGATTACTTGTTAAGTCTTGATCTTGGCCATTTGTATGGACTCCAAGGAAGGTCTGCCTGAGCTCTGAAGGCCCACCCCCACACAAAGGCACAAGGCTGCAGAAGGCAGGAGCATCTCCCTACTCACCCCCACTTTGGGGTATAGCCCAAGGATGTCAGGAGGTCGTTCCGGAAGACGCAGCGAATGGGGCTCTGAATCATAGGGTGGTGGATCACACCATCTGGGAACTGGTCATTCCTCAGGACCGTTTTCACCATGGTGCTGGTCTTGTTCTGGGCACAGGTAGGGCAGTGAGTGAGCTATGCGCAAAGGCTCCAGCTTGGGAGCCATTGAGCAAGCTCAGCCTCCAATGTATAATGGAAACCCTGATGCTGCTGCCTTGTGCATGGCAAGTGACAGAGTGCATCATGGCTTTTGCAGAGAGCCACCTGCTGTGGGTGGGAAGGAGACAGAGCATGCTAAGTACATGCCTCTCCCCACCCTGCAAATGACTCTCAGGTTATCAACTTTGAACTGATGGCTCTTGAGGGCCCCAGGCTTGGACCACACACAGAGTCACATTTCCTTTCCTCTCTGCTGCCCCAAACTCTTCTGGGCTCCATGTTGGAGCAAATATCTGCTGGCTCAGGGAATGGGGAGCACAGAGCTGGTGCACAGGTCTCTGTGTGCAGCCTCCCACACTATCCTTGTGGGGGCATGGGCTCTTGGGGAGCAGCCCAGTGTGCATGGGCAGCACCTTAACATAGCAAGGGGATACCTGCCTTTAGCTTTTGCAAAAAAAAAAAAAAATCAGTACTGTGGATTGAACCCAGGCTCTTCATACTGAGCTACATATATCCAGCCTCTTATTAATTTTTATATTGAGTTAGGGCTCAAACTTGGGATGTTGCTGCCTCAGCCTCCCACGGTGCTGGGATGACAGGCATACTCCCCCAGGACCTGCTTTTAGCACCCTAGCATATGTTCTGCAAACCCCAAGCTGCAGCAGCTCTGGCCCCGGAACCCAGCAGCAGCTGGCTACAGCCAGATATGGCTTACAAGCTGGCCTGGGGGCTGGGAACTAGAGGTCATAGGCTTACTGAACAGCAACCTGCCTGGGACCTTGGGACTCCAAAGTGCCTGGGGACAAAGCTCAGGTCCCTACGTCCTGTGCATAGCCAGGACTGTCACAGCCTGGCTCCTGATAAAGCCTCTGCCTTCGGTGTCCCTGAAAGCAGATCTTGTGCCCACCTGGGTACAACCCCTGCCAGGACCTCATGGATTCCCTGCTGCTCATAGTCATGCACATACACACTCATTAACAAGACAGTAACACACCTAGACTTATGTATACACTTACACACATATGGAAATCATATATAAACACACACACTGACAGGCAAGTTCACACTCATTCATGTTAACTCGTGTTCATATGCATACACTTTCATATTCTCACACACACTCAGCTGTACACTTACTACATGTGACTATGTAATACATGCATGTACTCATTCTTGCTTACACTCATGTACACATTTACACACATAAAGTCCATCTTATGCTCACATGTACACATCTGTAGAGACAGATTTGCAAATTTACACAATGCACCCTTGCAGTGACACTCATAAATACATTCAGACCCATGCAGGAACATACACAGGCACTGTATGCTTGTTCACACACACACTCTCTCACAAGCACTCCTGTATTCTATACTCACAGATCTCACTATGGCCTACTTCTGAAGGCTCCTCTGAGGCCCATGTGCCACAGGCTGGGTAACCTGGGGGACCCCTGAGACCAGGAGTTAAAACAGAACTGTCCTCCCAGCTGAGGATGGTGGCACATACGTGCCTCCCAGTACTTGGGAGGCAGAGGCAGGTGGATCACTGGTCCAGCCAGCTTGGGTTGCATAGTGAGACACCATCTCAAAAACCCTTCTTAGGGCTGGCCACATAGCTCAGTGGATTAAAGTGCCTGTGCTTAGGCAAGTGCAGGGACTGGGGTTTGATCCCTGGCATGTTGTGCTTGCCCTGCCCCCTGGGGTATGCTCAGATGGGTGTGGTGGCATGCACTGTAATCCTAGGGCTTGGGAGGCTGAAAACAGGAAGATCATTATGAGTCTGACCTGTGTAGTGAGACCCTGTAGACCCTGTACTAAAACAAAACAAAACAAAACCCTTCTTACCTTAAGCTGATTTAGCTCAGATACTTTGTTACAGTGAAGGAAAGCTAGCATACATGCACTCTCGTGTGCATTATATACATACCTACACCTGTGCCACACAGTCACATACACACACTCATGTAAGTACACAGACATGTTCTGATATGAGGACTCACACTCACCTCCATGCATGCTTGTGAACCATGACATTCCTGTGGGAGTACTGGAATTCCTGCTTTTCCCACCCGTTTTTCATTCTTCCCTTGTAACCTGACTCTGGCCAACCCAGGGCATTTGCCTGGAACCCTGTGGGGATCAGAGGATTGCAATTCCCTCCTGGCCCAGGCTGCAGGCTGAGAACTTGGGGCCACCTGATACCCTTGGCTGGGCACCTGCTTGGTGTCTGAGGTTTGGCTGGTTTCCCTGGCTCCCCTGGCTCCCTGGATCATGACCACTGCACCCAGGAGTGTACCCCTTGCCCGGCCTTACACTCTGCACGAGGGTTCCGCACTCCCCCCAGCCAGCTGCCAGGACCACGTGGGAGCCATTGCTGAAGCTGGCAGTGCAGGAGGGCTGCCCCAGATACAGGGAAGATTCAGGGATGGCCTCCTGCTGTAGGAAGCGCTTCTGGATGGCGATGCCCACACGCTCGATCTCGCACAGCACCCTGACTGCGGCAGCCAGATTCAGCCGTGGTGGTGGGCCCTGGGACTCAGGACGGGTGCCCCGCAGGAGGGAGGTCGAGGTTCCTGTGAGGGCTGGGCGCTGCTCTGGGCCAGGGGTTGGAGTGGAGCTGTCAGGAGAGTTACCTGAGGGTAGCAGCAACGGAGGCATGGGTGAGCATCTGTGCTGTACCCACGATATTCCCACAGTAGCCATACCACAGCTGAGCTGCACACATGTGCCTTGCCTGGCTGCCCTGGCTAGGGCAGACACACCCTCAGAGGCTCATCTTTAACATGGGCCCCTGGCTGGGGCCTTATGCTGCACCCCTGCCTAGGAAACCCTGGAGCTCCATCCTGTGTGGTGCCATGTGCCACCCTACCCACAGACACTGCCTTCCTGCTTCTGCTGCTCTTGCCCCAGGAAGCTCCCTTCAGCTCTCTCCATCTTCTCCCAAAGACTCCCCAAGTCAGCTGCCCATGCTGCCTGCCTTCACCTGTTGTGTTCTCATCCAAACTACCACCACACCCTGCACACCATGCTACCCTAAAGACCAGCTCCAGGCCCAGCATGGTAGTGCACACCTGTCATCCTTGCACTCTGGAAGCTGAGGCAGGAAGACTCGCCATGTGTTTGGCCTGGGCCACATAGTGAGTTTAAAGCCAGCCTGGATTACAGAGTGAGAGCCTGTCGCAACAACAATAACAAAAATAATATCAACTCTGAGACACCCTTTCAGGATTAGGAGACTTACCTGCACATGCTCTTCCAGAATATTCCACTTGGGAGTCAGGGGCTCTGCCCTCACAGCTGCAGATGAAAGACCCCAGGGTATTGTGGCAGGAGGTCCCTGGCATACAGTCATCCTCTCTCCTTTCACACTCATCATAATCTGTGAGGCATTGGAGGAACAGAATAAGAGGTGTCCCAGGGCTGTGGTGAAAGGAGCCACCCTGGTCCAGCCCACACCCACGAGTGCACCATCTCCTGGGAAGCCCAGCTGAACCCACTGGCAGGGTGAGGCTTCTGCAGGGTCTGCAAGGGGAAGCTGGCCTGGGTTGCCCCAGGCCCTTCTGCCCACTTCTACTTCTGATGTTCTTATAGGCTATTAAGGAGGCCCTGGGTTTCATCCCTAGCTCCAATCAATTACGATCATCAATCAACCAGACTCCTCTGGAACTAAGCATATTCCACGTCTTTCCTTACCCTGTCTTAGGAGTTGCTTCTATCTCAACCAACCCCACTTTCCAGAATCTACACTTGCCCATGCTATGGCCATCGCTCAATAAATTTCCTACCCCAGGACTCTTGGTTATTCCAGTTCTTTTGCTTTGAAAGTAGCTGTACAGAAGATAAGTATGTTTGCACATGCCAGCATCCAAAACGAGGCCTGTTTCTCAGGACAAAGTCCCAAAAGCTGTCTGGCAATGCCCCTGGGGGTGGACACTTGCCAACTTGAATGTCAAAGGCTGAGCTGATTCTAGGGAAGCTGAGCAGATTCTATTCCACCTGCAGACCCTGAGCACCTGCCCTCCATGTCCACGGCACAGAACTGTTTTCCCCAGAAGGCTTTATTTCAAAAAGATCCCGTTATTGTAAGGGGAATGTTTTTGCTAATCATATCTTGGTGGCGATCTTTCTCTTCCGCATATCACCTGCTTGGATCTTTGTGCACTTATCAGGTTCTCAGTATTTATCATCTATTTGTATGCTCATTGTATGAATTAAGGATATTCACCAACTTGTTGAAAGTAGTTTTTTGCTTTTATGATGGTGGTTTTGTTTGATATAAAAAACTTGCGTTTTTTGAATTCAGGACTTTGCAGTTGCTGGGCAAGCATTTATTCCACTGAGCTATCTCCCCAGCCCCAAAATTTGTTTTTTATTTGTTTTGTTTTTGAGACATGGTCTTGAGTTCCTTATGTAGCCCAGGCTGACTTCAACTCGCAACAGTCCTGCCTCAGCTTCTCCAGTGCCAGGAATACAGGCACGTGCCACCACAATCAGTGAAAATTTATATTGTTGTATAGTCAAGTATTTCAGCCTTTTCCTTTGAAAATCTGATTATCCTCAGGAAATTGTTCTCATTCCTAAACTTAGAAAATATTATTATGCAATTTAAAAAGATATATATATATATATATATATATATATATATATATACATATATATATGTTATAAATCAGTTATTTGTTTTCAAGTATGGGGTGATCAAAACTAGTCATCCTGCTGCCCTGGCCACTTTCTGCAGCAGCTCTGGAGCTCTCTTTCCTGAGTGCTTTTCTGAGATGTGATAAAAAATACAGTCAGTGCTGCTGCCAGTGCCACTTGACAGAAAGGTGGCTCACCAAAACATGGTGCTGTGTCCTTGTCCATCTCATTCACTGGATCTGGCCTTGTGTGGCTTCCAGCTCTTCTCCAAAGTGAGAATGACTGTGAAAGATGATTTGAATCCATTCAGGACATCGAGGCAGCCAGTGCAGTGTAACTTTTTTTTTTCTTTTGGTACTGGGAATCAAACTCAGGGCTTTGTGCTTGCCAGGAAGGTGCTTATGCCACTGAGTTATCTTCCCAGCAAAATGTAACTAAAGACACTAAAAAAAGAAGCCTCAGAGCTGCTGGAGAAAGTGACAAGGAATGTGTGCATTTGAAACAAGGAGGAGGCTTTTGAGGGGAATTCATAGTATTGTGTCTTTTACTATAACAATTTTTAAATATAAAAATACACCTTATACAATAGAAGAAAACAATCTGAGTTACCTTTTTCTCCCTTTTTTTTTCTTAGAGGGAGAAAAGAGGGGCTTGCTGCTTTGAGGGATAAATCTGTCTCAGCCACTGAATCAGAGTAGGGAAGGGACAGGACAGCCCCAAATGGTGGCAGTGACCCTGACAGTCTTTGCAGGCTCAGCTGAAGATGCTTCAGTCTTTAAACCTTAGAGACAGTCATGGTACAATAAGAGAGACCTGAAGCATCCTGTATAATCTGCATTTTCCAGGGATTCCAGGAAAATCCTGGAAGGGACCCAAAAGCCCAAAGTTTACAGCAGGGCTCTTGCTCAGAAGTCAGGGGAGGTCACCAGCACCTACCTCTACCTACCCCATATGAAAGTATCGTTCCTGACCACCTCCAGCTGAGACATGTTCCTCAGGGAATCAAGGAATGTAGCTGAGACCTCCTTGACATCCATGACCACCATTATCAGCAGATCAAACTCCACCATGACACTGCCATTAGTGATACTAGTGACATTCATTCTGATCCCACCGGTGTCCATGTGCTGACGCAGGGTGGCTGGCAGGGAGTCTCGCACCTTGGAGAGACAGAGGACACGGGACACTGGTGCTGAGGGTTCTACCCCACAGCAGGGCTGGCTCATGGTACAGTCAAAGCGGCAGGTTGGCTCTGGGCCCTTTCCTATCTACTGAGGCCCCAGTCCAGTACCCATGTCTGTGATGCAGAGAAGGTCCCTGACCTGGAGTCCAAGAAGGTGTGGGGGAAACAGCAGCAGGTTGATCATGGGTCCATCATGTGGGGGCTCATGGTGGCAGCTGGCCCCGAGCCTTGCAAGGTTGGGCCTAGGCAGCAAGATACCCTCCTCTTCATGTTTCCTGACACTGCAGAGGATTTCTCCTTGCCTTCCTCCTTCCTGTCCCTTAGCTGCCTCCATGTGCGCACCTGCATCTCCCTGTGAGGACAAGCAGTGCCTGATCTGCCTACTCTTAGATTCTGTCACCTTGAATAGAATCATGTGCCACACACTGTATTCCTTCATCCCAGTTCACCATAACTTCAATGCCCAAAGATGCATAGCCTTACGCAGTATGGCCACTGTCATGGCCTATGCAGTGTGAATGTGCTAGAGAGCAGAGTTCCTCCAGGGACATTTCTCAGTGAGATTAAGGCATGAAGTGGTTCAGGACGCAGGCTCCTGGGGTCATGCCCCACTCCCTGCCACCTAAGGTGAACAAACTGGATGTCACCCAACAGAAGCTGACCCAAGCCTTCAGTTGGCTCTTTCAGAGAGATATTGTTATTGTCACATCCTTTCTCCTCTTCCTCTCCTACCACACAGATGCACTGGGGTCTTGGACTAATGTCACCATTTCAAAGCTCCAGTCTCACCGCTATGAACAGATGCTAGGACAGGTACCACATTAACCCACACCTCCAAACTCACCTCTCCACATTCCATGGGCAAGGCATGGACTTGCACAATTCTCTGCTATGCTGAGATTCTAAACTTAAAATGCAACTCTCCCAAATGGGCAAAGGAGGATAAGTTGAAAGAAGAAAGATGAGTCAGAAAACTTGGGATGGAGACAGGACCACTTCAGAACCACCTGATTGCTGGCGTGGTGCTTAAAGTTAGGGGCAGCTGCCTTTTGCCTTGAGGAGGCAGTGATGTGTACCATCAACCATACCATCATCGCCTCTGGAAGGCTGGGACTGGCAGGATTTGGGGATCCCAGAATAAACAAGTCAGACCCTGGGTTCCAGGAGCTGCTGCCACTAGCTGGGCCATTTTACCAGGAGCCAGGCTGGTGGGATCCCCTGGCAATCACTGGGTCCCAAGCTTTGTGGATGTCTCGCATTATCACTCCTGCCACGAGGTGGCACTATGGAACCTTTTCTATTCGAGGTTTCAAAACTCAAACTCCCAGACTGAGCAAAAACTGAAATAAGAGAGTCCCACTACAAAAACAAGGTCACTCAGTTATGGCCACTGCATTCTTTATACCTTAAATAACACCCATTCTTCTGCAAAGATAGCCATGCTGCTGCCCCTACTAGACTGTAGAATACCAGAGAGACAGCAGTTAGGAAAGAGGAGAAGGACAGAGGGAAAGGAGCTTTTTGGAAGATGAGGGATCCTGGAAGCATGCTTCATAATAGACAAAAAAGAGGATGGAACTCAGATCAGTGAGTGCATGGCCAGAAAAAATGTGACCTACCCAGCGCTAAGAAGGGACAAGGCTGGCATGTGCCACACAGAGGAGCCTGGAAAACTCATGCTGGTGAAAGAAGCTAGACCCCCACCATCACAGCACACAGCTCTGTCACTGCACAAATCTGGAACAGGCGAATCCACAGACAGGAAGCAGAGGGGCACTGCCCTGACATGGCTGGGGGGGGCAGGGCTTATGACTTGTCATGGGCTTCGGGTTCCACTCTGAGGTGGTAAAAATAATCTAGGGTTAGGTGGTGGTGACTGCCACAGTAATCTGTGAACAGAAGGTAAGCCCCTGAATTACACTAGGAAATTCAAAATTTTCTCCATTTGGGCATTTTTCCAAAGGAATGAAAAACATCCTACCTCGGTGTTAGACGCACATCCTTCATAGCAGCACAATTCAAATCAGCTGACTCTTGGGAGCAGCCTCATGTCCATCAGCAGATGAATGGCCACAGAAAGTGTGGCATTCACAGGTCATGGGGCACAGCTGTGCCTAAAGATAACCCTGCGGCATTTGCAGGGAAGTGGACGCACGTGCTTCACTTTATGTGCATGAATGAGCATGAATGAGCATGAATGCTGCATGCTTGGCCTTCCATGAAAAGGTTAGTAGGAAAAAAAGTTACAGAACTCTAAGCTTGTTTCTGTTCTCAGTTTCTGATTTTACCCCAGTGATGTGTACATGCTCACTCTGCAGGATTCTTGTTTCTTTGAATATGTTAGGGTCTCTGTTACTGCTACAATCACGGTCTATTTTGAATAAATAAATAAATAAATAAATAAATAAATTTCCACAATAGGAAAACATGAAGAGAAAACATTCTCTCAGGCTTTCACACAGAGCAAACTGTTCAAGCAATGGTCATGACTCATCCAGATGGCTGACACTGACAAAAGTTCTATAAAATGCTGTACGTGGTGTCAAGGTAAATCTCGAGGGGATTTGACTCACCTTGTCAGATATGAAAATTACATATTTTGTTGTATAGATCTTGCTTCAATTTGGCCTGAACCACCCAGCAAAAAGTTTAACCACAAGGCATAAAAAGTAAAGCCAGATTAATATGCTGAGCTGTAAAAGGTTCAAGTCAACAGCTTCCAACAGTGCCAGTTCTGCCGATAACTCACTACTATTATGGGTTTTTGTTCTGTGTACAACTATCTTAGCTCATTGAGAAGAAATATTTGTACCAATAGTGTTTAGAAGAGTTATCATGTCTGCATCTTGTACCCTGAACAACTACTATGCATTGTATCAATTATTGTGGTGGTCCTACTAATATGTTTTGAAACTATCTCAATGTTATTTCTTATGAAAAGTAATTTTAAAAAGAAAACTTATGAAGATAGAGTAGCTCAGGGCCTGAATTCAGGGTGGAGGGACCTGGAGAGAAGAGCTAAAGGACACAATGTTTTGTTCAGAGATAATAAAAAATGATCTCAGTCCCATCGTGGTTGTACAGCTCTGCTGGTGCAATGAATCCACTGACTCTTAAAGTTTGTACATTGTGTGCCATGCAGATTTTAGTTCAATGAAGCTATTATTTTTTTAAATATGAATTTTGTGCTACTTTCCATAGATCTCAGTTTTTGAAGTTTTTTTAAGCAGGCGAGGGAATTTCTGCAGCTCACAGTAGGACCCACAGTGGACAGAGGACAGTCTGACTGGGGGCAGGGGTGGCAGCTCCACTCCTAGACGCAGGGCTTAGACTCAGCCTTCTTCAGAAACCAGAAGCCCAAGAGCCCCAGGGTCCCACTCCCTGTTGGATGAGTCTCTAACTCACTGCCCTCATCCTTCATCTCCCCAAAGGAGCAGGGATGCCTTCCACCTCACCGTCCTGGAGAACAGGTCTAGGAATCCTCGGTACTCCTCGCTGCTGGTGTTGTGGAAGGACTCAGAGTATCTGATGTTCATGATCCTGACTTTGCCACTGAGCTTCTGAGCCACTGCAGGGTGGAGAAAGGATGCATTGGGGACACCACCACCTTGTCACTTCGGTTTCACAGCCACAGTCCACTCTGGCAGGAAGAGCATGCTGGGCTGACATGCACTCTTGAAAGATTGGCACTGGTGCCTGGCTTGGCCCCCAGGCTCTAGAGGATGCAGGATGGGCCTGGCATGGGGCAGGTATTTTTGGAGGGTGCAAACCCAGCCTTCAGCTGTGCCCCACATGGCCTGTGGGGACTCAGAGTTGGTTCCCCAAAAGCTTTTTACTCAGTCTTAAACCACAAAGCCTCCCCACTGTTCAATCCACTCCCTACCCCCAAGAACACCGCTATCGGTATCTCCTGTATATATGGACTACCTGCCACGCCTGACATGAAGGTAGGTCACTCATTTAAGAAAAAAGCCTATGACAATCGCTAATGAAGAGGAAAGTGGGATGATTCCAGTCTTGTTTTTGCTTTGGCTTTTGTGGTATGAAGATTAAACCCAGAGCCGTTACATTTGGCTACATCTCAACCTATATTTCATTTTCATTTTGAGGCAGAGTCTTTCTATTTTTTTAAATTATTTTATTTTATTTTATTTTCTTGTTTCAGAACTTTTGTTTGTTTATTTTTATGGCCGGCTCAGCCTGCCCTGAGGGCAAGGCTGGAACAGCCTGTGATGCCGGGAATCAAACTGCAGTCCCTGCAGCCACCTAAGCTTTCCTAAGCAGGCGCTTTAGACCACTGAGCCATCCTGCCAGGCCCCCTGGCAGAGTCTTTCTAAACTGCCCAGATCAGACTGGCATTTACAATTCTTCTGCCTCAGTGTCCCCAAGCTCTGGGATCATACCACACCTGGCTTTAACATATTCAGTCATTGCTGAGGAGGGGCACCACCCCTGGATATGCCTTGCTTGACCCCATCCCTCTGTGACTGTGGCTGTGGTAGATGCCCTGTCTGTGTCTAGTGGAAGACCAAGTGTCCCAAAGTGGAGAGGGCCTGAGGCATGCAGATGGTGCTGGTGTGGGATCATGAACCCACAAGGGCCCAGATGGGTGGCCTCTGCCCTGAGATAATGCAACCCTCTCTCCTGGGCTGGTCCAACACTGGCTCCTGAGAAGAGTCCTGAGACCTGCTATCCTATATGATAGGAGTGAAGGAGCCAGAGGAACAGAAGCCCAGCAGTGTCTTACCCCAACCACCCTCAGATCTCCACTCCCACCTCCTTCTGATGACAGTGGGATCCACCTTCCTAGAGGCCCCACCTGTTCTCACTTTCAGCTGTGTCCTTGCACCCTCTTTTCCACATGCTTTGGCTGCGATCTCCACCAGGTACAAGACTCCGGGCTCCAGCCCTGCCAACTTTGTGCTGAGCTCCTGGGTCTCCAGGCCCACAGCAGGGCTCTGTGGAGCTGTGGCAGTGAGATGGAAAGTTGGGCGCAGGGTGATGTCTGCTGCCCATGCCAGATGGAAGCTGGTGCTGGTCACATTGGAGACCATGACCTTTCTGATGGTGACGGGGACTGGGAAGTGAAATGAAAATGCTGGTTAGAGGAATGAATCCAGATGTTCTGAAGAAGAAACAGTTCAACGACTCCATAGCAGAGTCAGGAGGCAGGTCAGGCCATGATGACTGCAACCAGGGAAGGTCCTGGGAGCATCCTGTCAGGAGCTGGCCAGTCACTCCCCTGGGAGAGTGTACAATAAGGGATAAAAGGCAATAGACAAAGTGATATGATATATGAGGATCCAGAAGTCTGTGGCTAAAACCCCAACTGCTCTGAATTGGCCACTGCTTATTGGGTACATAGTATATCATGGGCATTCAGGGAGGTACAGGGAACAGCTGAGGCAAAAGGCAGGAAAGTAAGCAAGGCCTTGTGACGATGGAGCAAAGACATTCCAAGCAGTAAATCTTTGCTTAGTGAGAGTTCTGTTTTATGTCTAAGGTGGCAGCTATTGCCCTGGAGTTCTGAGGGAGTCAGTTTCTTCAACAGAGGTGTTATCTTGCCTTCAGAGTTGGCACAGTGTCACAGGCCACCACAGGCCTCTATGGTGACCATTGGCATGGAAAGCTAATTCTACACACCACCCGCTTATTCCTCAGGCAAGTCACTCAGGCCTGGACATACTCATAGGTTAATGTGAAAAGCCAATTGATAGTTCTACAGACTGCTTAGCGCCGCCTCAGAGTAGTCTCTGTCAGCGGATCCCTGTCCTGAATTCCAGGGACAACACCCTGCCCTGTGGTGACCACTCACCACCCCTAGCTTGGCTCTGTCTTTGAGGATGGCCCTGGCCCTGAAGACCTCAGATACTAAAGCTCTTCTGCAGGATCTAGGTGGTTTCCCAGACAAGCTGTCTGCTCCTCCTCATGCAGTGGACACCACAGAGGATAACATGGGAGCAGGACTGCCTGAGAGTCACTCTGCCATGAGGCAATCCACATGTGGCTGGACAGCCAGGTGGAGTTGCTCTGTGAGCACAGTGGGGACACCACGGGCAATGAGGCTGCCACCATAGAGTTGCTGCTCATCTCCTGGGATGTCCTCAGGGCTTGGAATAGTCTAAAAGCCTCTATGTACAAGGTAGGCCTAAGGGAGCTGCAGCACAACTATGTGGGGACAAATGGGCGGGGTGCAAGATACAGTTACAGGACAGGGTAGGAAAACCAGGGTACAGACTTGTGGGTGGCAGGGCACTAGCAGGGATATAGGACTACTGAGGTACTAGACACTTGGGGTGCTGCAGTACCCTCAGAACATATATACCCCAATGTTTCCTCCACTGATTTCTTCTCCACTGACTACAGAGCAGGAGCCTTAAAGAACAGCAGGAGAGGCTAGAGATAGTCTCTACCAAAGGAGAGCATGTGTCTGCTCAGCACAGGGTCTCCTCAGCTACTGAAAGGGACAGGGTCTTCTTCATGTTTCAGGCTGGCTGAGGATACACTAGCTCTGCAGGTTTGATCACACAGGCCCTGCAAGCCCCCAAGTTCCCCTTAGGATCCCAGATCCCAGGGTCACTCACCACAGGCAGGAGTCTCTGGCATCACAGAGGTGGATACTGAAAGGGAGTCCTGGAACAGGGAAGGTGCACGGTCCTTGAGCCGCAGTGCTGTGGACTGCAGAGCCATCCCCTGTGTGGGGTGGCTGGAGTGCCACTCAACATGGCCCGTGGGGCCCTTGGTAGGGACTGGCAAGGTGGGTGGCTCTGTGGTGATATTTCCCAGGAGCTGCCCTGGGGGCTGCACTGGGCTGCCTGTGGTCCCCTGGGAGGAGCCAGGCCTTGGCCAGGGAGTGGAGGATGAGAAGATTGGGCTGGCCACCTCACTTGCCATCCCTGGGCCAGGGTCCATAGTGGTCCCCTCCTCCTCTTGGCCAGGCCCTGCGCTGTTTCTGTCTTGTCCAACTGTGCCACCAGATCCTCTCTTGGGCAAAGGCCCTGGGGTCAGGACCTGGGCTGCTGTTGTGGTGACCCCTGGATTCCTAGAGCTGAGTGACAATGTAGGGGGCTCTGGGACAAGAGCTGTGGTTCCTGTGCTGAAGGTTAGGGCTGTGATGCCTGTCGCTGCAGACAGATGATGTCCAGTGGGGCTCACCATGTCACCTGCAAAATACATCCATGTCAGCCCCAGCAGTGACCAAGTAGATGGCTGAGCCTCCGCAACAAGACAATCTGGATGGGAGGGAAACCCTGCCTTCCACAGGAGCACCCTATCCCACCCCACACCCCAAGAGGACACAGGCTGATGCACTGGTGTTGAATGAGGCCACATCTGCTCCTCCAGGTTCCCTCAGCAGGCAAAGGCAGGGGGACTTTCTCATTCGATAAAGGGGAAGCTGAGACCCCAGAGCTGGGGGCTGGCTGGGGGCTGCACACCCTGGGCAGAAGGCAGGAAGGGCTTGGTCCTCTTAACATCATAACACTCCTTTGAGACTTTGGAGAAATGGCATGAATCCCCTCATATCTGAACTCCACGTGGAAGTCAGTGTTAATTTCCCTCACCAGCATGCTGGGCATTCAATGAATTTTATTTATTTATTTATTTATTTATTTATTTATTTATTTGTTTATTTATTTTAGATGTGATAATTTTTCTAATCATTATTGGTACAAAAAATTCCTTTTCATTTCAGTGAATTTTAAAAAAAGAAAAAAGAAGGAAAGAATCAAGTGCAGGAACACTGGAAGCTGGAAGGTACTTCTAGGTGTTGAGGAGCAGGATTTCCCCACCCCAAGGGATCTTCCTGGTCCTTCCCCTGAGCTCTGGGATGGGAGCAGGGGCTGAGCAGCTATCCTACCCATGCCTGCTCCTGGGCCAGATGTGGCCCATCATCACAGTACCTGAAGTCTATAGGGGGCTTTTTTTGGCTTCTACACTTAGCAAGTTGCTGGGCCTAATCCACTGATTAGAAGTGGACCCCAAAAAGACCCAGAGCACAGATGTGGCAGGACCCACTGAGTTCACCTAGGCTTTTATCCCGCATTGGGCTCTAGGCCACCTAGTATCTGGGGGTGCCTGTGCCCTCCATAAATATTATTAAAATTAAATTTTACAGTTGCACTGGAGTAGAGATGAAGAGATGCTGGTTGGAGTCGTTCTGTGTTTAGCTTGATCACTGGTGTTTTAAAAGACAACTAAGACATTCCCATGGGCCCTTCCGCTGTTGTGAGCCCATAGCACTGTCCCTGCTAGAGAAAGCACCTGCCCCAGCCCAGGCCCAGAGCAGGATAGGGGATACAAACCCTCACAGGCACGGCCAGGCCGGGCAGGGTCGGCATCCCTGGCCGTGTGGCACTGGCAGGTATAGGAGCCCTCGAGGTTGATGCAGCGAGCGGCAGGAGAGCAGTCATGCTCCAAGCTATGGGCACACTCGTCCAGGTCTGTGAGGAAACAGCAGACAATGGTGAGAAGGTGGCTGGCTGTTGGGGAAATGGGAGGGTGCGGATAGGGCATGCATAGGGAACATAGACAGCTGTCCTGGGAGGGGGGTACCCTGCATGACACCCATGTGCCACCCAGCACCTGCACCCAAGTACAAAGCCCACACCAAGAGGTTCCCCAAGCCTGCCCTTGACCTGGTTTCCTGCTGACCACAGCTCTGCGACACCCATGGCATTGGCTTGTTTAGGGGTAAAGATTGTTTAGGGAGGATGCTAGCTGCTTGGGCTGTGTCTACCCCACAGGAGTATCTATATCTATATCTCCTTTCTCTCTGTTCTCTCTGTTCTCTCTCTCTCTCTCTCTCTCTCTTTCTTTCTTTCTTTCTTTCTTTCTTTCTTTCTTTCTGTACCAGGGATCAAACCCAGGACCTTGTGTATGCAAAGCAGGCACTTAGGCCATTGAGCAATCTCCTCGGCCTTTTTCTTTCTGTCCTGAGGATTGACTCCAGGGCTCTTACACTGAGATCATTCCCAGTTCCCTTTTTAATATTTCTTTTGAGAAAAGGCCTCACTAAATCACTAAGCTCTCCGTCTGGGCTTGAACTTTGGATCCTCCTGCCTACACACCTCCTGAGTTCTGGGTATTAAAAGTGTGGCCGCTCTACCTGACTTGTTCCTCTTACTTATTCTCTCTCCCTCTGATGTGGTGACATTCCCTACTATTCAGTGTTTCAACTAACAGATAGTAAAACACCTGCACTAAAACCCAGAACAGTCTCCCTGGCCACAAGGCCATGCGGTGCGCATACAGGGGGCCTCCAGGCACTTCTGCACCCTGATAACATTTCTAGGGTGAGCAGAACAGTCCACATCCAGGACAGCTGGGCACAGTGAATGAGGGACTCCACAGGCAAGAGCAACATGCAGGGTTCTGGCCCTCCAGCCAAAGCCTATGATACAGGTGCCAGCAGGGCTGCAGTAGCTGTGGATTTTGGGAGGACTCTTTCTACCTCCTCCAGCTGCCAGAGCCTACAATTTCACATGACCCCCTTGCTTTGTGGGGTTGGGTCTTCTGATTTTCTGTTTCATAGAGGACAGTTGTCCTAAGCCTAAGGGCCCACCCTAAGTCCAGCCAGAGAATGATATCGATTTGAGAACCTAACTTTAGGGCTACAAACCCTTATCCTAAAGAAGGTCACATTTGGAGGTCTATGGTAAATAGATGTGTCTTTTGAGGGGCCCCTATTCAAGTTTTTGGATCCTGAGGCCCACAAGTCTGCTGAGACCTGACACAATCTGAGCCCTGGTCTGCCAGAGCTGGGGAGGCAGACAATGGGCTGGTCTCAGGTATGGAGTATTCTACCAAAGGTCCCTAGCCAGACAAGGCTGTATGAGTGGTGGGGCTACCTTCATCTCTAAGGCCCCCAGTAAGCAGGGTGTTTGGCTGCACATGTCCAGGAGTGACTCCAAAGTGTAGGCATGGGGACAGCCAGCACACACTGAGCACAGAGGTCAGGTTGCTAATGCCAGGGCCCCTGCTGGGGATGTGGGGGAAGGATCCCATGCTCAGGGGTGAAGGTAAGCCCTCTACTACTTGGAGAGAGAGGGCTTCACTCTGCCATCTCTGTCTCCTTATGTCTCTCCAGGCCTCTCTGTCTCTGACACTCCCTCTCTCTCTCTATGCTTCTCTGTCCTGTCCCTTTCTTAGGCAAACAGACTTCTGTGTCTATCTCTGTCTGTCTAAGTATTTCCCTTTGAGGTGTTCTTCGTTTCCCTGTGCCTCCCACATCTATAGCAAGGTGATAGGAAAAGAACTAAGATACCATGAAGCCTGATCAAATACTCACTACACGCAGTCCACAGACACTCAAGATGTTGGGGCCCCAGCCACAGGAACAGGAGCCCTGCATCTATTCCACCTGAACTCCCAGTCCCTTTTTGCTCAGGAATAAGTCCCCTAACTAGGGCCCCAAGTCTTTTCTAGAACAAAGGATGGCATGTGGGCCCAGGAACTTGCATTTCCTTTAGGGCATTTGCCTTTAAAGGAAGGAAAACCCAACTCCAAGTTGCCTGGATGATTGAAGCAGGAGAGGTTCAGGGGTAGTACAGAAGGAGAAGGGGACAGGCACCTTGCACTCGTGTCCCGTGGGGGTCAATCTTGAACATGGTGCTGGCATGCAGA
Organism: Myocastor coypus; assembly: GCA_004027025.1. NCBI lineage: Eukaryota > Metazoa > Chordata > Mammalia > Rodentia > Myocastoridae > Myocastor > Myocastor coypus. The sequence goes on along the minus strand of PVJA010001079.1, from coordinate 88,392 downwards.
AGCTGGAGCATGGGGGTCAGCGTGGAGACACTCACTGGGAACTTGGGCTCTTGGACAGTGACTCGGAGTGTTGCCACAAGGCTTCCTGCCTGAAGTGACATGAGCTCCAGCCTCAGCTTCCCCTTTCTGTGTAGGTCAGAAGTGGCTCTTGATAAGGAGTTCTCCACCTGGCCAGGAAGAGATCACAGCCACTCAGGTGGGTACAGCAGCAGCACCTTCCAGGGCATGAGACCCTGTCTTCCTGGAGAACCCACAGCAACTGCTACAATGCAGCTCCTAGCCATGAGCATCAGACAGAACATCCTACTGAGTGCCCTCAAAACTGGAAAGAGGGGGAACTTGTGCATGGGGGTGAGGCAGAGATTAGGAACTGAGTGGTGGAGAGAGGGACCACAAGGAATGGTTCTGAGGCTACTCAGAGCTGCCCCTCCACACTAGGCTAGATTCCCCCAGAAAGCATACAGACAGAGCCTGGCACTTGTATCCCTGCAAAAACCAGGGAATGCACATTGGAAAAGCTGATTTCCAGATGGCTGGCTGTGGGAGGCAGCTCTATGCAGGTCCCTAACAGCCTGCAGCTGGAGCACTTTCTAAGGCTGTGCATAATGAATAGCCAGGGAGGGAACCAGGTTGGCAGCTTGTACCAGAATGAAGGTCAGCCCCATTTCTTGTGCAAGATAACAAATTCAGAAGCCCCTTCTGGGCCCAGATTCTGGCAGACTTGCCTGTATCCAGCTAGAAAAGATTCAGGCTCCTTAGCTAAGTGCACCAGAAGAGGGGTGTGAGTATCCCAGTGGGACTAGCGTTTAACTCTCCCAATCCACAAGTAACCATGACGTTGCCTCCTCCTTGGGGAGCAGCTGGCATTTGTGCAGTGCCCTGGCTCAGAGTACCTAGGAATGTCACCGGCACCAGCTCTGCACAGATCTGCACCAGCTCACTGCATCCATCAGTACCTCGCTCAGCAGCTGTTGTGAGAAGTTCTGGTACTCCTCACTGCTGTTGTTGAGCAGCTGTTCTGTCAGGTTGCGGTTGGTGATCCTTATGATGACTTCAAACACCCGGGCATCTGAGGCAGACAGGAGCACACGTGAGGGCTGACCCTGAGGTCGCAAGTCACTTGCTGTCCTGGGGCATGACTCCATGAACCTTTGCTTAGCACGCTTAAGGCCCTGGACTCCATTTCCCATACTGCAAATTATCTGAGTAAATAGTCACAAGTTCTCCCAGCAGTGATTCCATAAAATCTATTATTTGATATAGAAATTTTTAGAAAAGCACTGTGGATTGAGGCTTGGCTTGATGTAGCCACATTGGAGAAATCCTCATAAGGCTTTCTATCAGCTCACACACTCATAGCCAGCACCAGGAACAAGGACAGAGGGTCAAGTCCACCATGCCAGTAGGAACCAGAACTCAAACACATATGGAAGTGCAAAGACCTTCAAGTCTTTTCTGAGAGGATGCTATACCCCTTTGCCTTGAGCTCAGCCACCAGTCCAATCTAGGTCCTTATCCTGGGCCCTCCAACAGTCACAACATGGGGAGGGGACTAGGTCCAGTTTGGAAAAATTGTCTGAGTGCAGTTCTGAAAGTCTTGCTTAGCTGTCCTGGGGAAACTGGTGGAACAGTCACCTGCTAGGGAGGTGACTTTTTCTAAGACTCCAGATGGGACTGGGAAACAGGGTTGCTTTCATCCCAGCATAAAACTAGCCTGCACAGAGGATGCTCACCAGGCCTGGGGGTGCGGCCCACTTCAGGTCCCTGTTTCTCTGACCATGAGCAGCTTGACCCCACTTGGTCTGGTGGCCAAGGGTCCAGTACAGAGCCCACTACCTGCACCCCCTGTGCTTCCAGTCAGCACCGTTGGACCTGAGAGAGAACCTCTAGAATGCCCAAGGGACACCTGCACCCACAGATAGTCCCTAATCCTGTCCTTTCCCATGTATACACCTATAGTAAAGCTTATAAGAATTTGGCAGAGGAAGAGATGGACATAACTAATAAAATACAGCAACTATAACAACATATTGTAATAAAAGTTACTTAAAACTTGAGACTCGACAAAGCACTAATATCTAGACTATATACAAAAACTAAAAAAACAAAAAACAAAAAACAGATCCCTCCAAAATAAAAGACCCAATACAAAATGGGCAGCAAAAGAAGTATAAATGACCAATAATTACAGGAAGCAATGCTCAACATTGCTAACTGTTACAGTAATACAAATTAAAACAATAGTAAGGTTCCTTTTTACCCCAAAAAGCATGGCCATTATCAAGAAATCAGGCCAAGGATATAGTTTAGCGGCACAAGCACCTGCCTGGCAAGTGCAGGGTCCTGAGTTTGATTCCCAGTACCAAAAAAAAAGGGGGGGGGGCGGTGTGAATAGATAACAAATGCTGGTGAGACTGCAGGGAGAAAAGGACCTTACATGCTGTTGGTGGGAATGTGAACTGGTACAATCACTACAGAAATCAGAATGGCGAGCCCTCAAAAACTTAAAACCAGAAGTTCAACTGAAGCCAACTATTCCCTTCCTAGGTATCTTCCTCCCAGAAGCTAAAGACATCACTTTACAATGATCCATGTGCACCCAAATTTATAGCAGCATAGTTCATTATAGCTAAATCTTGGTGTGGCCTACATATGGGAGGGGAGGAATGAAGACAGGAACTGGGATGCATGGTGTCCATGCACCAGCTCCACATGAGGAATGCAGATATGCACTGGTAAAAATTGTTTTAGAAACAAAACTTGAGCTTTGTTGCCCTTTGTATCTCAAAGCAGAGCTGAGTGCAGGCCCAGACAGGCTACTGCTCTCTGCTGACACTCCAACCAGATCCCCCGAGATCAGGACTACATGGCCCAGCTGAGGCCTGCAGAATCTGGGTCAGTGGGGTTGCAGACTCAGTCACTGAGCCTGGGGGCACCCCGCACCACCTCGTCCTGGGTCCTCATGAGGCACCTGCCATGGCTACAGTGCCTACACGCACTGCCTGCTGGCACAAGTGGCAAGGGGTCAGATTGGAAAAGCCCTTTAAGGGGCATAGAATGAAAGAAAACTGAAGCTGGCCACAAAAGAGGCTGACTGCATCCCTCCCTGGCTTCCTGAGGGTGTGGGGGCTACAGGGTCCCCCTCTACATTTCCATAGAGACCAGCACTGAGTGATCTGGGAAGGAATATGGTGTCCTCACAGGGCAGGAGATGATGACACACAGGGAGCGGGGGACACACTTGACATTTGACTCCAGTATGGTTTCCAGTGCCTTTGTCTCCAGTCTCATTTCCCCCCAGGGAAAGGAGTGTTTCCCCTTGTCCTGGACGGTGAGATGGGGCCCTGGGAAGCTGGGAACTAAGTCAAGAGCTTCGTGTGTTTACAAGGGTGTTCATGAGGTGTGATCAAAGGTGTAGTGCTTGCTGCTGTCTAGCACTATTCTACATGAAGGCGAGCTGACAAAAACAGGACGCAGTGTCCTCCCCACCTTACTCACTGGATCCTCCCTAAAGCCAAATGACCAAGGAAGGGATACTCTTTGAATTTATTTGGGACATTGAGACAGCCAGGACAGCACAACTGAAGACCCTCAGGAAAGAGGACTCCAGAGCTGCTGCAGAAAGTGGGAAGTCTGTTGGGATGAGTGTGTTCACAGTGAGGGGGAAGGTTTTGAGGGGGACTCGTAGGAATGTTTTTCCTATGATCATTTCTAAAAACTTAAACATTCGCCACTTTTTTAGCATACTCTATACATGCTTCGGATGATGGAGAGGTCCTTTCTAGCCTGTGAATTGTAACTGTCAATGTCACAGATGGCACCAGACAAAAAATACAGGGATACTAGGGGCATGATGGCCCAAGTGTGGAAGCTCCCAGGGGACAAGTTCATTGTGGGTAGTCACCTCTGCCTTCCCAGTCACAGGAAGGGCAAAGTGATGTGCCAGGGCCCAGGGACCTGGGGCTGGAAGACCATCTCTACAGAGACAGTTTCTGGTAAGCCTTACCAGTCTTGATGATCAGCATGCTGGAGATGTTGGCACCACAGCCCTGGTAGGTGGTCCTCACTGTGTACAGCTTCCCGGCATCCAGCCCTGACACCCACAGGGCCAGGCCACTTGTCCAGGTGCTCTGCAGTAGCTGCTCACCCTGGTAAACCTGGACGTGGAAGTCACGGCTCTTGGAGGCACTCATGCTCCAGGACAGCTGGAAGTCACTGCTGGTGACATTGAGAGCCACATGGTCCCGGATGGGAGGACAGTCTAGGAAAGCAGAGAGGAGGGAACTGCAGAGTTGGTCCTCCCCCAGAACCCCCGTGACACTTGTTTTTTTCACAATTAAGAATCAAACTACTGGTTTGACCAGATTCACTTCTCTCTTCTATAAACCCACTCTGGCAGGCAAATCTAGGTTGCTACAGATGAGGGTGCGTTTTTGGTGAAAGGAGAAAGTACAGTCAAGCCCAAGATGGGATCACAGCCCCACCCACTCCCAGCCAAACAGGTTTAAGGCCAACCCACACATGCCAAAATCTACACAGTGTGCATGCAGACCCTCTCTCTGAGGGCACTGTTTAGTTACCAGAGTGTCAGAACCCCCTGGGGAGACTGACATGGCATCTCACACAGCACTCATCCCAGTAGTGGCCCCTAGGACTGCACCTATACTTGGTCATTGTCACCTACACCAGCTGCTCACTGACGGACCACACTGCACCAATGTCCCTGTGAGGATGAGGACTGGGAGTCTGGCTGGGTCTTCCTCAAGGCTCTCAATGCTGTGCTATTAATACACAAGCCAAGGCCAGGCATGGTGGTGCCTACCTGCCATCCCAGCACTCAGGAGCCAGGGGCAGGAGACCATGTGAGCCTGGACTGCATAGTGACAGCCTTCCTCAAAAAAAAAAAAAAAAAAATATCCAAGCTGTGGGTCTCATGCTTGGCCATCCTCTATTCTGGGACACCGCTAGAATGAGAGCTCTATTTTGGATGAAACATGTGGCTCCCTACAGGGATACAGAAGTAGAAATTGCCAAAAAAAAAAAAAAAAAAAAAAAAGTAGGTGACTCTCATTGCAGACACTAGAACGTGTGTGTATCAGAGTGGCAGTTCTACAAAAAGAAAAAAATAATGAGGAACTTTTGAAAAGATCTATAAAGTCATAGTAGAGAAGAATCAATTTCAAATTATGTGGTTTCCCCAAGCCCTTCCTGTCAGGGCTCACAGGATACAAGCTTTCTAGTACTGTGAAAACACTCTGTCTTTCCAAACATATGTATATACTTTCTCAGGAAAAAAAACTAAAACAAATAGGCAACTATAACAAATCAGTGTAGGGCTGATGAGGTGGCTCAGCATTAAGCACCTACTTAGGCAAGTGCAGGGACCCGGGTTCAATCCCCAGCACCACAAGCCCCACCCCCTGCACACTGAACTGGTAACAGAGACTGTGTGTGAAACATGACAATCACCATGAGTCTGAGCTGTGCACTAAGTGCTTGTACCAGATACATTAAAAAGAATAAACCAATGCAACCTTTTAGCCCTCACTACTGGAGGTTCAAAATCAGACTCAGTGCCCAGCCACAGTCCTGCAACCAACATAGCCCACGTCTCCTCCTTCTGACCAGGTGCCAAGCTACCCTTCTTAAAGCATCTGCATGTCTGGTTCCCACAGTGAGCCCTTGCAGACCTGCCTCAGAGCATATGGGAATGAATTACTAGAAGCCCACAATCCCTCTGCCTCAGAGGAACAGGAAGGACAAAACCTTGATTATGCTTGTTCCTGTATTCTCCTGCACGTTACAGAGATAGGCACAGGCGCAACTGTTTACACACCATGACATTTTTCTCTGCAACAAGGAATGTGGAATGGGCTCCAATCAAGAGACTACCTTGACACAGCACCTCATCCCAACTCCACAGGATGCCTGAGATCAGAAACCTGGCTTTCTAACAGCCAGGCAGCTTCCTCCAGGCCTGGGCAGCACATGTGGCTCAGAAAGCAAGGCAGTGCAGCAATCTTTCTTCCAAAAATCTGATGAATTGGATGTGCTGGCCTACACCCCAGCATTCAGGAGGCTGAGGCAGGAGGAACACCATGAGTTTGAAGCCAGCCTGGGTTATAGTGAGCTCAAAACCAGTCTGCACTACATAGTAAGACTGTCTCAAAAACCAAAATAAATATCTGTTGAAAATGCCAACAGTTCTATTTCTATGCCATGAAGCCACATGACAAGTGAGCTTGAATCCACATTGGTGGAGGAAGGACAGTGGGACACACCCAAAACAGAGAAACAGGGTGAACAGCGCCTCTTACATTAAGGACTGAGCAGTAGCTTGGGTCCCTCTTCTGGGTGTGACCCTGTCTCCTTGTTAGAACTCTGGCTCAGCACTCAGCATGAGGCACCAGGCAGCCTGTCCCTGTTACGGACCACAAGAAAGAGTATTTTAAGGATGTGTCTGAGCAGGGCAGAATTAACATAGAAAGGTGCCCTCAGCACTGGAAAAGGACAGAGAGGAGAACATGGGGAAAGGGATTCAGGGCTAGAGTCACAGCACATGAGCCAGCTCTTTAACCACATGTGTTTTCTGCTTAAATTAAGCTTCCAAGCCAGGTGTGGTGGCACACACCTATAATCCCAGCATTTAAGAAGCTAAGGCAGGAGGATCACCACAAGTCCCAGGCCAGCCTGGTCTACATGGTAAGTTAAGCCCAGCCTGGACTACATAGTAAGACTGTCTCAAAACTCCAAAACTAATTACACCAGTGATTGCTCTACCTGCTGGACTGAGGCTGCAGAGCTGGTATGTCATAGCCTGTGAGACTCGCTGCAGAGTGGTCACTTGTCTGCAGGTTCTGCAGCTAGGACCAAGCTCAGTCCCTTCCCTCTAAGGAAATCCATCCCGTGGAGCAGCACTGCTGCCTCTAGATACCAGTGTGGCCTCCTCTCCAAGGGGGACCTTGAGGAATCTGCAGTGACCTCAGTCACTTTCTAGTCTCTGAGATGCTTTCCCAGCACTATCATGTGAAAGGGGAAGACTCCACCCTGGCTCACAGTGTGAGGGAGGTTCAGTCCATGCTCAGCTGGCTCCAAGGCAGGTAGTGGGGCTGAGGAGCCCGGTGGAAGGGAACTGCTCAAGGAATGGTGAACAGGAAGTGGAGTGAAGGGAGAAGCCAGCGGGGTGATGGACCCTCCAGGCTATGCCCCCAGTGCCAGCCTCCTAACACCAAGCCACATATTCCCCCATCACCCAAGCATCTTCCAAGTCCCCTCCTATGATTCAGTGAGTCTTCAGGGGACATGCAAATCTAAACCACACTAGCCATGTCCACTTCCAGCCACTTCTGAAATACAACAGTGACAACTTCAAGTGGCACTGGATTATACTGAGCAAATTATCTGCCCTAACTCAGTCACTAACTCTGGAAACGAGTTCATACCCACATTGATGCCCCTTAGGCAGAGGGAAACATCCCCACCAGTGTCACCTGTAACAGAGACATAGCCAGGGAGCCATGAGGCACTGCTTGTGACATGCACAGCATGCTCTACCCAGGACCTGGGCAACAAGGTCACAGCTACTGCTCTCCCAGGCCTGCAATGGCCAGGTGTACTACTCTGCCTAGTCCTGCCATAATCTTTGCTGAGGCTCTCTCACAATCCCATTTTACAGAAAACAAAATTGAGGCTCTAAAAATCCAGGCTGTAACAACTCAGGACAAATTCACTTGCTTTATTTCTCCCTCTACCTAAGGTTGGGATAATGACTTCCAAAGATAACAGGACCTTGTCTCTGGTACTCTTTGGGAAAACGGTCTTTGCAGGTATGATCAAGTTAGGGATCTGAAGTGTGAAAATTGTCCTGGACAATCTACAGTGCAAAATCCCATCCCAAGTGTCCTTATAAAGGAGCAGCAAAGGAAGCCTGGGACACCCATAGAATAGGGGGTCCCATGACAAACAGCATACAGAGTACAGAAACTGGCTTTGAAGATGGAGAAGGCGCCTCAAGTCAAGGAGCACTGGAGGCAGGGACAGAGGCAGTGCAGCCCTGCCAGAGGCTTGATGTGAATGGTCCACGATCCCTGCTGACATGCTCCTGCTCTTTTAACCTCAAGGTTGGTAGTGCTTGGTCACAGCAGCTGCAGGACGCTCACTTGCCTGCCAAGTCTTACATTTCCAGACAGCTACCCCAAGGCTCAGCAACACAACTTTGGGTAGATTGTCCTTGTAATGTATTGTAAAACTGAGTACCTTCTGATACATTCAGGCTAATTTTGTTTTTATAGGACAGATGTGAGATGTGTGTGTGTGTGTGTGTGTGTGTGAGACTGTATTGGGGGACTGAACTCAGGGCCTTCAAACTATCTTCCTGGCTCTTTTCTTGTTTTTCTACTTTAAGACAAGGTCTGGTTAAGATGCCAAGTTGCCTGGGCTGGCATTGAACCTTCAGTTCCCCTGTTTCAGCCTCCTAGAATGCTGGGATTACAGATGTGTACCACCATGCACAGTTGAGACATTTTGAAATCAGAACAATTTCTTCCACCTCTGACTCCATGTTTCAGGATAAGCCCCTTGGAACCTGGTTTGCAGTCTTCATCAGCCAGGACCCCTCTTCTGCTCACTCTAGCTTTCAGTGTCATTAAAGTGTGGCTCTCCAAACAAACACTTAGAGTGGGATCCAAGGGCCACAGTACCATGCATCACCCTCAAACCCAGGAACCAAGCCATTTCTCCCTGGTACTCCAGATACTATGTGTAGGGACACAGACCCGAGGTCTGATGCTTCTCAGGGTGGAGTGCATCAGAGCCCTTGCCTCAGTGGCTCTGGGCTCATTTCTTTTCCTGGCAGCCCTGACCTGTCTCCCACTAAGCAGGAGACAGCTGGGGAGACTGCCTCTCCCATGACTGTGGACTCTCATCTTTTTTCCCCCAGGCCTGCCTGGGAAGGTGGAGACTCTAAGTGGGACAAGAGCCAAGAACTGACATTCACATGAAACTGATCCCATCTGGACACTCACATGAAACCATCAGAGCAGAGGGTGTGGACTTGGGGATGCGCAGCCTGACCCCTCACAGTGGCACCCACTCCCTGCCAGCCCCAAAAGACTTCTCACAGAGCTGAAAAGCTTCACTCCAGGGGACTGTACAGGTTCGAAAGCTGTCCACTCCTGCAGCACAAAATGCACACTGAGAAGTGTTGCTTCTAGTTTCTGACCTGTGCAAGGACTGAACTGCCTGTGTGTCTTTAATTGGGTGACTAATTTCACAGGAAAAATATCTGAAGTTTGTGCTGTATTTTCCAAGAACTTGTTCCTCTAAGGCATTCCAGTGGATTGCTCATTTCTATTAGCATTTCAATTTAAAACACATGCTGCTCGCTTTGCAGTGTGCAATCGGAATTTACCCTGAGTCTCCCATCTGGAAACTGGACCTGGCTGCCTGCCCTGCTGGAAGCATGGCTGGGTCCCGTGTGGTTTTCCTGCCTGTGCCAGCAGCCAGCTAGCAGGCCTTGGTCTGGGCAATGGCTGTGTCTCATGCCCTGGGGTGTAGGGCTGAGATTGGCTGGCAACTTCAGCTGTTGGAGAAAAAGTCTAACATTTCTTAAGAGTTCCAGTGATGCTAAAAATGATTGAGCCTGCTCTGTATTCCTTAAAAAGGGCTAAGATCTTCACCCCGTAGTCTATAGATTTCAGAGGCCATGGGTCGAAGTAGGCTCCACTACACAGACTGCAGGTGGGTGTGAGGGGAAGGAGGTGCATGGTCCAGGTAGACCTTCTAGTCTTGGGCCACCATACCACAGCTCACTCTGTGGCCAGAGATGATCTGCTGGCTGCTTTTTATTTTCCTTTCAACCCTTGGAGATCCAAAGAATGATGACCCCTTAGTGGTTACCATTTCTTGTCATGTGTTGTCCAGCAAATAGCTATACTTTGCATAACAACGCCTTGATCGATGGTGACCACATGTGCTTGGGTGCTCATGCCGCTGGGCCTGGGGGCTTAGCTGGCTATGCCAGGTAGGTCTGGACAAACACACTTGGTGACAATTGTGCAGCAGCCAACTCCCCCGACTGTGTGTGGCTCACAGTGTGGGGGGGGCAAGTGGCTGTGGGCATCTGTTGCTGTGCACTGGGGACCCGCTTGGCAGTGAGCCAGGGTGAAACCCCTTCCCTGTGAGCCCTTTTATAGGGAAAAGAGCACGCAGATCAATTATGAACGAGTTCAACTTGGCTATTCTCTAAACCACATCCTGATGTTATATTCAGTGTCTTTATAGCAGAATGCTGGCTACAGTGGGCACATGCCCACAGAGAAATAGCTGAGGGTACCGCGTCGCTGCTGTAGGGTGAACACTGTTGCTGTTCCACTACCAAAAACCATCATTGTGAACACCAAGTTGCTTCCTGAACACTCTCTCTGACATAGTGGAGAGTAAAGAAGGCAAGATACTCAATTATACCTCCAGTAGGATTTGAAAAGTAAAAATCCATGTGGAAGAGGAGGGTACCACAGCTAAATATGAGAAATAGTACCCATGATGTAGGTGGACATATTTGAGAGAAGGGACAAGTCCATCCAAGCCCTAGCTGATAACCAGGGTGGCTGCTCAGTGCTTACTGGGAAGATTGTTTAACCAAAGTGTGTACACAGAGCACAGGTACAAATCATGAGCCAAGTAAGAGGGACCAGAGTGCAGGTGGAAGGAATTTCAATATGATGCTCCAGACTTATAATTGAAAACTTAGGAACTATTTGTTTCCAAAACTTTCCATGTATTGTTTTGATCATCATGAGAAAGTAAAAATGAGGCAAGGAGGTGACCACTGTATATAGTAATATTTCTCTGTAAGTCCCCCAAGGCAGGTGCCAATCATTCATGTCCAACACACCAGAGAGACTCTCCTGTCTAAGTGCCCCCACATGTGGCTAACGACACTTCACAGAGCAGGATGATCCCAGCTCTTTCTGTGCTTGCAGCATAAACAGAAATGTGTCCCTTGCACCTCCGGAGATGACAAGGCCATCCTGCAATAGGATGTGGCTAATGTCTAGAACGAGAGCAGTCAAGGTCTATACTCACAAGTACCTCTGTCCCCAGCACCTAGCCCTGGCTGCAACACCAAATACATGTTGGCTGTATGGAAGCACCATGCAAGAGAAGTCAGCCGGGAGCCCTGAGCCTCTCAGAGGGGCCAGTGCCCATGGCGAGCAGGAGCAGGTGGCCCTTGTGGGAAAAGGCAGAAGTCTCTGTGATCACCAGCATCAGGCCCAGAAAGGACCCTGGGCTGTTCCCACCACCTCAAAGCCCAGCATTACCTTTGTCCATGTGATTCAGCGACTGGGGAGGTGAGGTCAGCTCCTGTGGGCTGACACACTGGTGGAAGCCCTCCAGGTTCAGACACTGCTGCCCCCTGGAGCAGGCTTGCAGCCCGCTATAGGCACATTCGTCCACATCTGCAGAAGAAGAGGCAGGAGAGACTCCATCTCAACCCTTCCCTTGTCCTTGGCCAGGGCACCAGTGACATGTGTTGCAGCCATGAAGTGATGGCCCGAGGACACACCTGAAGCACTGACCTCAGACAAAGCCGCTCTGTGCCCAGGATGAAGAAAGCACAGCAAGACCGCTTGACAGCTGTATCTGTGCACAGGTGCAAACAAGCTCCTGTGTTCCCAGCATAGTTCTGGCCTCATCATTGGGCCCAAATGTGTGACTCTCAGCTCTCTACCTGTGATCACTTGTCTTTATGCAGTGTTCCCACTTCCTACAGGTGAGATGGATAGGACCTCCACTACCAGGTGAAGGGCTCAGTCTAAACAGGCAGGACAAGCTTTTTCCCTAGCACCTACAAAGCATCAGCCTAGTCTCTAGCTCTTGGAGGAAGGTAAATGCCATCCCCAGACTACAAATGGCACCACCATGTGTGATCTACGATGTCACAAACTAAGAACAGTACCTGCTGGGGGCAGCATGCTGCTCCTGCAGAGGATTGGCAGAGCACATGGCCCCAGCTGCTGGCTCCTGTGCTCCAGGAGCCACACTGTGCCACAGTGGCAGAGCTGAGCTGCTGGCATGGAGGCCATGTGGCCCACAAGGTCCTCACCAAAGATGGATGCCAACCCTGCCATGGACCAAAGCAAATCTAAACAGACCATCCAGGTAGTTTCTTCCAGGAACAAGGCCATAGATTAACCCATATCCCTTACCCTGCATCTCCCTCAGCAAACACAAGCCTGGCTGGCCTCAGAGGCCACTTGCACCTAGGCTACCAGACCCCCACCACAGGCCCACAAGCAGGACAGACCTTGCACCTGGATGCCAATCACTTCACACACGCGCCTCATGATGTCATCCAGCATGGCGGAGACATTGGCCACTGCCAGTGCTTGATGCAGGCCCAGCAGCAGCCTTGACACTGTGGAAGAAGGCTCCCCACCAGCAGAGTCCAGGTAGTGGACACTGGAGTCCAGTGGCCTCAAGGCACTAACCACCTGTGAAGTCAGAAGGAGGGCATCAAACAGGGGCAGTGCCCCCACTTCAGACAGACCAGGAGCTGCAGCCTGCAGGGCACATATGTACACACGCACTTTCTGACTCAACAGAAAGGGCTGCACTAGAATTTGCAGTGCAAGCACCCACAAAAATCCTGCAGACTAGAGTCACCTAAGCCTTTGAAACCTCAGTTGTTATCAATATACTGTGCCCCTGAGCAAGACTTGCACACTGAGGCCCTAACCCTTTGCAGCTTGGCATGTGACTTTATTTGGAAATAGTTTGTTGTAGATGTGGCAAGATGAGCTCATTAGGATTGGTCCAGATCTAGGACATGTCTGTACACAAGGGGAAACTCCAAGGGAGGGAAGATGCAAAGGAGGACGGTTGTCCCAAGAGGCTGGGAGAGGCCTGGATTCCCCTGAAGGAGCAAGCCCTGTTAGGATCTTGATTGTGGATGTTCTAGTCCCAGCATCATGGGTCGATCTGATGTCCTACTCACCTGGCTGGTGGTTCTCTGCAGTGATGACTACAGGACATTTATATAGCAGTCACCCCTAGGACCCTCATAGGACACCCAGCCATTCCAGACCATGACCCTAGCTCCTTAGAGCTATGAACAGAGGAAGGGTAACCAGAGCTGGAGGAGTGGCATCCCAGTGTGTCCACATTAATGAGCCCCTCTCCATGTCACCCACTCCTCCTTGCCACCCCTAACCACACAACCCGGAAAAGTGCACCATGGAAACTGCACAGCCAGCTGGGATTTCCAAAATTAAATCAGACTTTGCAACACAACCCGTGTCTCCACAGAGAAACTGACAGTGGGACTGTGGGAATTGAGAAGGCAGTGCTGAGGTCAACCTGGCCATGTGAGAGTCTTGGTCCTAGAAAGAGGAGGGAGATGGTGCTTGCCACTGCTGGCACCCTCATGGGGGCAAGTTTGCTTCCAGGACAAGAAGGCACAAGAAGAGGCAGTGTTGAACAGCTCTATCTCAGATATGTCAGGAGCCATGGTAAGCTCTTCACAAGAACCATAAAGGAGACAGCACTGTCTTGGGCAGGATTATGGTGATTTTATATCTGGAAGAAGTGTTTAAGTAATGGAGAGCTTAAGTCACTAGCCCAAGGTCACACAACAGATGAGGAGCAACAGTGGGATTTGAACCCAGAGTCCTTTTCTTACTGACCAGTGGGGTAGTCCCTCAACAAGCTGAGAGTAGAAATTTATCTGGGTGGTGAAGGTTAGCGAGGCTCCTGGGCAAAGGCAAGCTGCAGGGTGCCTCTTAGGCAGGGGACTTCGCAGCGGTCAGGTCCCCACATAGGAACTGGAACCTGGTATACTCAGGTCCTGGAACTCGCTGAGCTCATGCAGGTAGAGCAGTGGAACAGCAGATCCACAAGGGCAGACCACCACCCAGGGCCACATGGTGGTCTTGACAAGCTGGCCATACTGGGAATCCCAGGACTGGCAGTGATGCTGGTATTAGGGACATTTATAGCTTGAAATGGCTGGGCACTCAAGGATTGTGGGAGACCTCCCTTATCAGTGACTCTTAGCCAGGCAGCTTTGCCCTTCTGCAGAGGAGACGCCTGGAGGCTGTTAGAGCTGGGGTATGCTGCTGACCTATGCAAATGCCCCAACACTGTGGCCTGGGGACTCTCTCCCATCCCTGTCAGGATATAGCTGAACTCCAATGAGAAGCAAGGGTTCCAGGGGCTCGAGGTAGCAGGGCGAGGCAAGCACTGGTATCCTGAGGCCTGCACACACCAGGTGTAGCCCCAGAGGCCCTGACAGTGTGCTGTGCTCTGACTGCACGTGGCCTGCATCTCCCTGTAGCTGAGTGTTTCTAAGCATTCCAAGTATTCAGAGTGGGGCACTAGAGCCCTGCTTGCAGGAACCCCTGCCCCTTCCCACAGTGCTCTGGGTCCCTGGAGCAGCCTCCAGGAGGAGCATGCCCCATGTCGCACTCACTAGGGAGCAGAGCAGGCGTGTGTGGTTCTGCAGCTCAGGGTCCACTCTCCGCAGGTCCTCAAAGTCTATCTTCACCCGCACAGTCACATTGTACCAGCTCATCAACTGGCCCTCTGCCATGGCAGCCATATCTGGAAGGTAAGTGCAGACGAGGGGTGGAGCGCATCGGGATAGGGCAGGGTCACTAGGGGCCACCAGGTAAGGGAGACAACTGGCCTGGGAGACGGGAGCCCATAACACCTGCAATGGGCAATGGAGGATCTCCAGGTTGGGCAGTTACTCTTGCCCTTCTCAAAGCCACTAAGACTTGTGGAATGCAGTCCATGGTGAAACAGAGAGGACTGCCCTCGACCAGTAACCCTGTCACAGTGGAATGTGGCATGGATGTTCACAGTCTCTATACACTTGCCCATTGTTTCTGTTATTGTAATCAAATAGTACAGTGTATATAATACTAGATACTACATAATGGAATGTTGTGTGTAACAATTACAGAATATCACACAAAACATTAGATATAATATTTTATAATGTGCAGTTTTATAGAAGGGTGAATGTACAGTAGTATAATACTTGATATTATTTATACTATTACTTTATGACTATATATTATACTAATGCATACTAACAATACAGAGCCCACCAAAAATATGTATACACATTTCAGGAAAAGAAAAATAGTAGGGTTTTTTTTTCAATAGATAGTGATACACTCATCACCTCCTAGAAGATGCATATATCACCAAAAAACCCACTATTCTGTCTGCCCTTAGAAAAAGTGGAAAACACATGAGCAGTGATCTCAGCAACCGGGGCTACCCAAGCAGAAGTTCCCTATACTAGTAAGTAACTGGAAGCTCATGGCCACCACTATGAGCTCCTCTTGCAGTTGTAGAGGCCGAAGATAACTTGTATGAATCTCACATTGTCTCCATAAGTTTAGTATTAAAATATTTACATGTTTTCTTTTCCTGAAGTATGTATACTTTTCTTGGCAGACTCTGTATATAGTCCATATAATGTGTATAGTTTTATATCTCTGATGATCAGATTCTAGAACTCTCTAGGTACATCAACACCTACAGAGGTTAAAGTGCCTTATATAAAATGGCAAAGTGTTCACATACAGTGAACTGAAGTGCCTGCTTAGACAGACACAGGGACCAGGGTTCAATACCCCATGTGCAGTGCAGGCCCTGCCCCCAGGGCACCCTGAGACTGATTGAGACTGAGCATGGTGGGGTGCACCTGTAATCCCAGCATTTGGGAGGCTGAAAGCAGGAGGATCACTATGAGTCCAATTTGTGTAGTGAGACCCTATAGACCCTGTGCAAAATATATTTTCTTTTCTTTTTTTAAAGTGTTCACATAGGACCTGTGAATGTGGAGAGCCAGCTGCACTTTGGAACAGTAATTCACAATATCATGGTTTTATTTATGCCATTCTTTATGATGATATTAGTGTTAGTATGACCTCATATATTACAGGTGACACCTTTGCATACATTGGGTATGATAAAAAAATGAATGCTTAACTTTATTTTTTTAAGAACAACAATATTCTTTTATTTTTAAAAGAAGTTAGGTCACCCATTGATGACTCCTGCTTAACTGTAAAAACATATTTCAGCTAGAGACATGTTGCTATTGATCCTCTCCAAATGCTTCTGACTTCAAACGCCCTCATCCGATCATTCTTGCCAGTTTCTGCAGCAGCACTGCCTTTAGCTGCACTGTCCGAGATGCCTTCATGTCCTAAATAGATTCAAATAGTTCCCTTCCATGGTCATTCTGACTTTGGGAAAGAGTCAGCAGCCACACAGGGCCAGATCCGATGAAACAGGAGGATGAAGGCAGCAGCATGTTTTAACAAGCTGGCTTCCCTATTGGGCCGTACTGCAGCAAAATGCACTACAGTTTTGATCATACTTGGAAAGACACTTGGGAAAGAGGACTCCACAGCTGCTGCAGAAAGTGGCAAAGACATTGGGATGAGTGTGTGGGATGTGAGGGCAGGATTTTGAGGGGGAATTCATGACAGTGTGCCTTTTACTATAAGACATTTTCACTGTAAACATTTGCTGTATACTCAGAGCAGCCCTCGCATTAGTGGTTCACATCCCTTCCTCTGAGCATTGGCCAGTGCATGGTCCAAGCCCAGCCCAATTCACAACACCCTTCTGACCAGCAGAAGACATGCATGCCAGACTGGCCAGCACTTGCCTGTGGAGCATGTGGGGTGGACACCAGAGTCTGAGACATCTGTGGAATAGCCACCTGCCCCCCAGGGACATGGCTACTGGTGAGCCCACCTGCTCCTCCCAGGGTGTCCTGAAGACCTGGCTTTTCTGTCTAACAGGGTGGTCTCTGACCCCAGAGCACCTAAAGCCCTCCACTTCCATAAAGGCCAAAGATGCTCTCTGGAGACACATAGACCCATCTGTACCCAGTGAGGGCTCCCCGTGATGTGAGACCTTCCCTGAATCCCACAGCAACCCTACCTTGGGGCGTAGGAGCCATACATTGGTGGCCCCCTGGCCAGGGACAGCACTTCTGAAGTCCAGGGCAGTCAGCATCCGAGTCGCATGGGGAGGCAGGTATCGCTGGTGCTGCTGTTGGGCAGACCCCAGGTCTTGATGTGAATGCTGTGGTCTGATTCAATGCTGAGGGGAGATAAGACATGTGCAATGCTGGCATTGAAACTGCATGCCCTTGATGAGCCACATGGACATTGGCTGGCTTGCTTCTGCCTGGTGTCCCAGACGCCTGTGACAGACTGGGACTGCCTCCAGAGATAAGGCAGGGTGGGTGGGGCCAGGGAAAGCTGCTCAGGAGAGACTTCTATAGACAGGTGGGTGGTGGAGGTGCCCAGGGCATCACCCTGGGTGTGTAAAGACAGGCCAGCAGGCCTGGGGGTTCAGGATACAGGGAAGAATGGGTCCCCCAAGGCCACACTTCAGCTCTTCCTGAGAGAAAGCAGCTTGGGAGGACTGGGAGCCCAGCTGTGCACAGCAGTAGTGGCAGCAGCCTAGCATGTTGCTGAATGCTGCTGGCATCCTGACATCCACTGAGTACCACCAGGACCTGGGCTAGGAGCTGGGGAGGCCATTGTAGGCTTCTCCACAAAAGGGTTTAGGGAGGTCTTAGAAAGGTCTAGCCAGGCATAGTTGCATACACCTAATGTTCCAGTACTCCAGAGACTGAGGCAGGAGGATTGCCATAAATCTGAGGCCAGACTAGACTACATAGGAAGTTCAAGACCAGCCTAAACTACATAGAGAGACTTGATTTAACAATGCCAAAAAAACAAAGGGCAGGAAATGTCTGAGAGTCACAGAACCCACAGGGGAACTGGCCAGGGGTCCAGGTGCTGAGGCTCTTGGCACGAAAAGCACCAGGCTGAAGAAAGGAAAAGGTGGAGCCCAGGCCACACTCCACAGAGAGATGCACCCTGCCAAGACCATGCTGCCAAAGGTGGCATCTAGGACAACCTCAGGGCAGCTAGGCAAAGGGCTCTGGCATTCTGGAAGGACACACCAGCTCAGGACAGGCAAGAGCTCAGCCCCAGAGGATGGAGGCTGGGTGTGAGCTCTCTGGGCATAGACTGGCAGGAAGAAGGGGACACAGCACCCCAGCAGCAAGTATCAGCCCAGTGGGTGCTACTCAAGCCCATTTGGATCCTTCCCCAGTGCATTTGAAATCTATGTCCACTAGTGTCCCTGAGGACATTGTAGGGCCTGGCTCCAGACCCCTGAATACCAGTGAGCTCAGATAGGGCCAGCTGAGAGCCCCACACCAGCAGTAGACTTAGAGGACCCAGGAAGGGGAGGCTTTGGGGGCTGCGATCCCAGGATGGTCTTCTCAGGAATCTAGGGGCCTCCATAGAATGTGCTGTAGCCAGAAGAGGGGATAGCAGCACTGGTTTCCATGGGGACATATGCCTCAGGGTGGTTACATCAGCCCAGGCAGAGAAAGGTATAAAGCTGACTGGCACCATTGTCTGCTTCTCACTGCTGGTTCTGCCCGTGGAAATCCATGCTGGTAACACCCTCCTTCCCCACTATCCTCAGCTCAGCTTCACTCCCTTGGTGACCACATAACTATGGAGACCAATGTCTCCAGGTCCTGAATGAAGAAAAGGCCAGGCCAGGATGGCCTTGGGACAGGAAAATCAGTCCTGTGTGCAGGACAAAGCAGGATGCCAGGCTCTGAGGGCCAGAAGTGCACCCAGAAGCTCCCTCTCCCACTTGAACTCCAGAGATCTTGAGGCTGAGCAGATGTGAGGACCACATGGGAAATGCCTCCTGACACAGCGAGGGGCCATGGGGGCACAGCAAAAAGTGGGCAGAGCATGGAGTTTATCTCATCACAGCCCAGAGTTGCATTGGGTGCAGGATGTTCCCCAAGAGCTTACATGTGGATGTTCAGAGAAACTCACCGAGGGGCCCAGCTGTATGGTCTTTGCATTTTTCTCTAGGTCTAGAATGATTCTAAACCAACAGTTTTATTTCAATAAAAAGAAAATATGGGGGTGGGGTGGGGAGATAGCTCAGGGGCACAAGTGCTTACCTGGCAAATGCAAGGTCCTGAGTTTGATCCTCAGTTAAAAAAAAAAAAAAAAAAAAAAAAATGGACCATGCCCCAAACTGGGTTCTACAAATTGGTACATCCATGCAAAGGGGCACCCTGGGCCTAGTCAATCCCGGGGAGGATGAACCTTTATTGATATGAGAGGTGAGCTGGGCAGGTTGCTGAGTAGACACTGACTGGGGTCATCATCCCATCACTGGAGGAACAAGGGGAAAAGGTTGACCAAGATTGTTCTCAGGTGGAGGCTTCAGGGTAATTTCCCTTATTTATTTCTGTGTTTCTGCACTGTCTGGCTTGAGTGTTCGCTTCTGTAATTCTGTTTTAGTTTCACTAACTCATGTGGCTTGTCGGTGTGCTCTGAGGGCTGGACTCATGTGGATGGAAGGGATGCTACACATGGGCTCATGGTCTCCTACCCTGCTTGGCAGGTGGAAGAGCGGTGGAGGAGGCTTGCATTCGTGGCTGCCTGAGGACAAGGGTCTGAGCGGCAGGCACCAGGGGAATCAGTTGCATGTCACCCACCCTCAGCAGTGTGGAGGCCCCAGCACAGAGTCCTGGCCCTCTCTCTATCCTCTCCGACCTGTGCTGGATCCAGTTCTGGCTTTGATTCACTCTTAACCAGTCAGAGCCACAGTGCTTAGTCATCCTGCGCAGAGCGGTGGAATCTCTAGCTCTGAGTACCCAGCTACCACCAGTGTCTCCTGTGCATGGAAGTCCACATCATCCAAAAAGCAATGTTGCTGGGGACAGTGTGCTGATCATACCCAAGGTATGATCTCCTGCAGAGGACAAGGGCTTGCACTGGGCTTTAGAAGAGGCTGGGAGCCATATAGCTCCACACAAACAGGGGCTTTCCTGAGGGACAAACCAAGGACCTTCAGCACCCTCACATGGCCCCAACCACCCTTACTCACCACCTTCCTCAGGTTCTCACCTCTTGACCTGCAGTTTGAAGACCCAGCTTTAGATTCCCAGGGTGAGTGCTCTACCTGCCACCTTGACTGCCCTTTGGGCCATGTCATGGCTCCTCTCAGGTTATGTCCCCAAGGGCTGAGCTGCAGGTGTTTGTACATCCAGTAAACACTCACAAGAGATCCAGCCTCCTCTTCTCTCCCTCCCATACTCCTGCCAGGCTCCTGCCTGTCTTCCTACTATGAGACTGCACCCCCCACATCCCAAGGGATCCTGTACTGTGCTGGCACAGCTCCACCTGGCACTTGACAGACCTGCAGCTCAGTCCTTAGTCCCCTACCACCTAGGTCTCTCACTAAAAGGCCCTCACTCAGCGTATAATACTATGATAGGTGGAAGACCCAGGAGTGCAATGAAGGAGAGCAGGTGGGGAGTAGCCCTCTGCTCTGCCAGGCTCTGGGTGCAAAACCTATACTAGTATGCCACAGGGAAGGTCAGTGAAGTTGGGACAGCTAATCCCTCCCAGGAAAAGCCTTGGTTGTTTGCTACTGGCCAGCCTCTAGGTGTCCACAGCCTAAGGAAAGCAGCAGTGAGAGGAGGACAGGGTCTTGACAGTGACAGACTCCTGGGACCCAGCACCTGGCAGGACACAGCCTGTCCTTACTGGCACCCCATGTGGGAGACAACAGAGACATAAAACAGCCGATGCTTGAGGTCAGCCACCCCCTTCCACTCCTGGTGGAGTTGGTGCCGTGATGTGAGTGGGGCAACCTTTATCATCAGGTCTGATGATCTAGAGGTTAACTGCTTGCCCACACCATTAGGGCCTCCCCATGCTGTGGGAAAGCAAGGTTTTCCAACCTCAGTGGCATCATTTGGGGCCCATCAGAGAGCGCACTTGGGAGGGTGCAGCCAGCCTAGTCAACCGGCCTCCCTGAGGTTTATATTGATCCAAGGCTCTGCGACCTGTGAACCGAGGCTCAGGCTCTTCTCCTGCAGCCCTAGCTTGTGGCTCATTGACCCCCAGCCATGGGGATGGATCACCAAGAGGGATCCCACTTTCCACCTCTGTGGTGTCTTTTGCAGCCTGGGTGGTGGCCTCCCATCATGGGGCAGCCCCAGCTGACACCTAACCTCACCCCCTTCTGTCCTTGCTTATACTGTGGGAAGCAGGACCTTCTGACTAAGCGAGGTTGATTTGATCTGGAACTGACTCAGAGTGACAAAGCACCACCCCCACACACTCTTTCACAGAGCCATCCTGGAAGAGGTTATCCCTGGGCTTTCTCTATGACAAAGGCTGGTTGCCCTGGTAACCGGGCCCTGGCCATATATGGCTACCTCAGACTGCTGAATTTGCAGGAGGTCAGGGTATGGGGCCCCTTCTGTCTCTGAGAAATCATGTTAGGATCCCAACAAAGACCGATAAATCACTACAGCCTTTAAGAAGAGGCAGAGTCAGACTGCAGGGGTGCAGCGTGGGGCACACCTGTCATTCCAGCACTTTGGGAGGTTGAAGCAGGGGGATTACAAGTTCAAACCCAGACAGAATCTGTTTCTAACTTTAAAAAATAAAGAAGTGCTGAGAGTGTTGCACAGCAGGAAAATCTGGGGCTCTACCCTAGCACCACAAAAGCAAAAGAATAAGAAGAGAAGAAAGGAAAGTGTTGCTACAAAAGAGCTGGTGGTGCTGGTTTCCTCCCCTGCATGTTCAGATCCCTAATAGGGTCACCAGGGCTCCAGCTCTGCCCAGATCAACTCCGGCATAGGCTAGGCCAGGCACCCACAAGTTCAGAGCTGCCCTGATGCCCTGGACCTACAGTTAAATCCCAGGATGACAGAGATCTCAGTGTGGTGTATGGCCATTACATGGGGTCACACAGGAGTGTGATTGGAAGCCTACCTCATGTTCCCCACTCCTGACCTGCCCAGTGACCTCTGAGACTTCCCTCCCCAGGTCCACCCTGGACTCACGCAGGACACAGTACGGGCCCAGCTGCTCGTAGCCCTCGCAGCAGTAAGTGACGTTCCTGGACTCAGGTACCTCCACAGTCAAGTATTGGGTCGTGTACACAGTCTTTGGGCACTGCCGCCACAGAACCCAGCCACCACAAGCCACGTTAGTCACGTGAGACTTCTGCACCACCTCCACTTGCTTTACCGTCCGGTTCTCCTGGTAGCTGCACAGCTGGTAGCTCAGCAAGGAGAGGCCAGTTTCTGGGGACCAAAGGAGAGTGGAAGTCAGACTCACAGCAGTCACAAAGGGTGAGCCTCCCTTCCCAAAGGCTGGAAGACAAATCCTGTGGGCTTGGACAGGCCTCTGGGAACTGCCACCAACCTGGTTATGCCTTTGCCAGGTGACACCATGCTCCAGTGAACATGGACCTGCCTCCCCAGAACAGCCCTTCTGAAGTTGGGAGCTGCCTACAGGCCCAAACTCTCGCCCCATGGCCCAGGCTCTGACAGTGAAGACCCCAAAGACAGGATCCAGAGTTGGAATAAAGATCGGGTCCCCATTTTCTACTCTGTGACTTGGATGCTCTGGGCTATAGATTGGTGCATCTTGTCCTACTCTGTTGCCCAAAGCCTGGGAAGCCACACAGAAGTGAATATGCACCTGCTTCCTCAACCAACTCCTCCGGAACTCCACTGCAGGACCCTGTGGGCACCAATAACAGCATTTGGAAAATGAGGGGAAGGTAGACAAATATTCAAAGTTCAGGAAAGGAACCTGTCACCTATAAAAAGTAATCTGAACATAGTGTGAATGTGTAAATTAAAACTTTATGATAGTAATAGACATGGATGCCCTCCAGCCGTCTCCCCCACTCATTCTACCATCCTGGCTACTTTCTGCAAGAGCTCTGAAGTTCTCTTTCCTAAGGGTCTTTATGAGGTGTGTTCAAAAATAGCATTCGTCAAATGACAGGCTCGTAAACACGTGACTCTGTGTCCACAGGCAACTTAGTCACTGGATCTGACACTATGTGGCTTCTGGCTCTTCCCCAAAGTCAAAGTGACTGTGACAGTGAGACATTAGGAATGGATTCAGGACATTGAGGCAGCTAGCACAGTGCAACTAAAGATTCTCAGGAAAGAAGAGTCCAGAACTGCTGCAAGGAATTGGCAAGGATGATGGGACGATGATGGGATATGTTCAAAGTGAAAGGGAGGACTTTGAAGGGGATTCATGCCAATGTGTATTTATTATAATTATTAATAATATTATAATTATAATTATTTGTGGTCAAATATGGTATGTGTCAAATATTTATCCCATATACTATAGATAATAAAGGTTGCTCTGACTTCACCACTGTCCTTGGTTGAAGGAAGGCACAGTCATCCCTGCTGTACTGTAGGGCAAGCATCAGGCTTCCTCTAGGCCCTGGACATCTCCTGCCTGAGCCTGGGTTCTAGGACGGATGTCCCTAGTCCCTCACCAATGTGGTCACTCTGTTGGGGAACCTTGGCCCTATCTCTGCACCTCTTTGTCCTGCACTACCTCCCATTGCCAGGGTGTCTCCATCACTTGATGTCACAGAAACTTCTAGAATTGCATCCCTCCAGAAGATGCTGGGGTCAGCTCAGAATGTGACCCTAGGACCCCAGGTCCACAGAGGTCATGTTGTTAAAACAAGGTCAGAAGTATGGATGCAACATCATTGGTTTTCTTATTAAAATGGAAACTTGGAGACAGGTGCCCACACAGGGGGAGCATGGCAATGTGGAGATGAAAGCATGGATCACAATGGTTCCCCCACAAGCAAAGAGATGCTGAAGACTGAAAAGCAAAACAGCAGAGGCCAGTGGTGGTTCACACCGTAACCTAAGCACATTGGGAGACTGAAGCAAAACGATTGCAAGTTTGAGCCCTTCATGGACAACTTATCAACTCAGTGAAACCCTTTCTCAACATTTTAAAGAAACTGGGTGTGGTGGTACACACCTGCAATCCCAGAACTTGAGAGCCTGAGACAAGAGGATCATCTTGAATTCAAGGCCAGCCTGGGCTACATAGTAGGCTACTGTGGGTCAACACTAGTGCTGTGTCCTAGGCTTCCCAGGGTGAAGCCCTCATCAGCCACCACTACCAGGGCCACCTGCATCCTAGCCACATGACGGGACAGCCTGGGTCACTGGGTGTGGCTGCCTATTGCTCACCTCCAGCAAAGGTGGTCATGGCACAATCTAGAGAGAAGTCAGGCCTGGTCCCACGGGGCATGGCAAAAGCCTAGTCATGGCCCCGGTGAAACAGTGCATGCACCAAGCTAGGCAGAGCCACAGGCACCCTGCAGCAGGGACCTAGGGAGGTGGATCTAGATGTTTCCACCTGGCCCAGGCAGAAACCTCAGCCCTGTTGATGAAGGTCACAGACTCAGGTCTCCCAGGAGCCTCCTGGCTCCCTCTGATCATTACAGGGCCCCAGCTGAGCACCAGAGAGCCTCCTGCTCACATATGCACAGCACGCCCTCCACCTCTCCAGGGAAGCTGGGACATATCTGCTTGTTTGTTTTTACCTTCTACCAAGGCCAGATGTCAGCCCCAAGCACAGGCAGACTCTTGGCAGACCCTGCCGAGGCCACAGAGGTATGCAGAACTGTTGCAGTAACATTGGTCCTGATTCTGGTCCCAGAGGTCAAGCCAGCAGGGGTCTGGCCTCAGCAATGTCCCACCAGTCTCTTGAAGGCCTTCAATCTTTCCCCAGAGAATGTTGGGACAGCCCTTCAGGGACAACAGACCACAAGCCACTCCCACACTGGAGGCCAGCTGACACACAAGGAAAATAGGAGCACAGCAGTCCCCAGGGATGAGTCATGCCCTCTGAGCCTGGTCCCTGATATGTCCCTGGTGAAACAGTTCCTATGCCAACTTGTAGAAGGATCAGGAAGCCCCACCCATGGGTCAATCTATGTACTTGATGAAAATTCTACCAGGATCTTAGCCCAGAATCAGAGTGAGTGGGGTACAGCCATATCATTAGTGCCCACAAGTAGCTTGAGAGCCTCTTCCAGGAGCTACACTGATCCCCATCATTCCCACTCCTTTGGCACAAAGCTACACAGCTCACACCTCCCTCCTCCAGTGACAGTGCCACTCAAAAATTCACAGCACAAATAAAATCCTACTCTAGTGGAGAAAAACATTAAACTAGTCTGAAAAGAAAGTTAGTTATCTTTAGAAGCAGAATGTATTTTTTTTAATTTCCATCTGAGTGACAGAGGTTGCAACAAGAAAATGGTTTCTAAGCTTTGCCACCTCAATTGTTCAAAGTGTGGGGTTTCAGGAATCCACCAGTATAGGGAGGAGAGGGAAAATGGTTTGGTTTGCAGTGGGGGTGGAGCCTGGACCTCATGCATTTGCTGCAAGTACTATTCCTCCGAGCTGACCCTCATCTGTGCTCTGTGGTTTTAATGGCCACTCTGCTGACCATATGATACCTGACTTTTCAGGCTGCTCCCAGGCAGTAGGGCTTGGGTTCTTTACTCAGGAGCTGTGTGGCATTGGCAGGTCCCAGCTACCCTGGTGTCCCCCCCCCCTCCCAGATCCACAAGGACACCAGTGCACAATGGTTCAGGCAATCAGCCCTCAGGGTCTCTAAGAGCTCACTGTTCCCTGAATGGTCAATGACTGGCCACAGTGCATGATTGCAGAAGGGCAATCCCAGGCTCCTTCCCACTTGCTGGCTGGGAATCTGCATTTCATCCCCCCTCCAGCTCCCAGAGGTGCAAGGGTGCTCAGAGAAAGTGAGGAACCGCCCTCTGGGGAGTGCTCACAGCCAGCCTCCTGTCTACCCCCACAGCCTGCCGCTGCATGTAGCCGCGCTGCCCAGGAGCAGGTACATCTTTGCCTTTCCACATCCCTGAAGGTGCTATCCTTACCAGATCCCTTCTCAGAACCCCCTCCCCAGAATGGCCTGGGGTGTGCCCTGCTTCCTCACCTGTGAAGCCGCTGGCCCAGCTCAAGCCAATGGTGCTGGTGCCAGCCAAAGCCAGCAGGGCCAGCCCCAGCATTCCAGGCATACTCTCACGTTGGAGGCAGCGGTAGCACAGGGCTTGGGCCTTGACCTCAGCAGTCTGAGGCCTCAGCAGGGATCAGAGCTGACCAGGCTTGGAAAAAGATCCTTCTGTCTTCTGTGCTGCAGACAGTGGCAATGGCTTCAAGAGGGAGCGCTCGCTGGAGCAGTCCCTTATGCCTGCTCGTTAGTGACTGCCACTGCCGAGGACATTTCCCTTGGGGCACCTGCATGTCACACACAGCCTATTCTTGCTCCAAGCAGATGGCACAGCTGAGGAAAGGTGAGCAGGCAATGGCCTGGCCACATCACCGGGGGCATCTCATTGTTACGCAGAAAATGCACTTCAGACCCAAATCTCACTGCCCTCAGCAGGTGCAGAGTATTTGCTTACCCTATCATCCCAGCCTGGCAGGAGAAAACAGGGTCAAATCAAAGTGGTACATCAGACTCAGAAAAGCGTCCTTTACACAGCTCAACAGTGCAGCTCAGAAGTCATAACTGGAGTGAGGTCCAGCTGGCCCCAGGACTCCCCTGGGGCTGGTGGAAGCTGGATTCCCAGACACCCTGTGCACCTTTTCCAAGACTTGAAGTAGAAAATTACAGATGAAGCAAGCTCAGGCAGAGAGGAATCAACTCCTGCATGACATCAGCATGTGGCACTACTCAGGCGGGGAAACACTCACTGCAGATATCTTTCAACAGTTTTAAAAAAGCTAGCTAGAAATGGGATGTGGTGGTGCATGCCTATAATCCCAGTGCTGGGAAGGCTGAAAACAGGAGGATTCTATGAGTCCAAGCTGTGTAGTAAGTCAGCCCCTGCACCAAATACAAATAATACTAATAATTAAAAATAATAAACCGGGCGTGGTGGCTCACGCCTGTAATCCCAGCACTCGGGAGGCTGAGGCAGGAGGATCGGTGCGAGTTCGAGACCAGCCTGGGCTACAAAAGTGAGCTCAAGGCCAGCCTCAATTGCACAGCGAGACCCTGTCTCAAAAATACAAAAAAAAAAAAAAATAATAATAATAATAGGCAAGTTCATAATTTAAGATGCAAACAGGCTTGTACCATTCCAATTCCATGGAGATGTCAGCTCTGCAAGACTGTATGAAAGTTGGAGATCCAGGAAGGGCCTGGAAAATGGAAGGGAAAGGGAAGGGAAGGGAGGGAAGATATTTTGATGGGTGGCAGGATTATAGGTGATCTTTATCTCAACAGCCACCTTGTTATAGTTTCAAATTTCTTATTAAATCTCTTCCAAGCCCATGAGGCTATGGCTGGGGACAGCTTGGTGTCGAAAGGTGAAGCCTGGATAATATGAGATGAAGAAAGCCTCATTAGCTTTCCTGAGAAAACATCTGGCTGTAAAACATGGCCGAGCTCAGCTCTGAGGCTCACAGGAGGATGGCTCACCCAGGGACTGCTACCTAATGCCGGCGGGGTGTTGCTATGTCCCTGGCTCCCTGGAGATGAGTCTTTCAACAGATTAATTGCTGCTTTGGCATGGCTAACAGCCAAGTGACCGAGCCATGGCAAGACCACAAAGAGGCTCAAAATCAGCTCAAGCTTGCAAGGCTGGCACAGTGGGTTTCCCCAGAAACCATGGCCATGGGAAAATCTGGGTTCCCTACAGATGACATAGGCTGCTGCAATATGGGGCTATGAAGGAGAGTTGTTATTTTCTTTTACATAACTGAAAGAATTTTGGTTAAAAAAAAAAAAAAAATATATATATATATATATATATATATATATATACACACACACACACACACACACACAACTATGGGTAGAGGGAGAGGCTGCAAAAAGAATTGAGATGTGTTTTGTATATTTACCATCTCTCCCACAGAGACGCACTAATCAAAATAAAAACTTTTCGAGGAATAGATTTAAAATGATGATGGCCAAGAAAATCCATTTGCTTGGCATTACAAGAATAAGCAGAAGAAGATTACTTGTCATTTAATTAAACCCAGAATATAAAAGCACAAGATGAGTCTGTGCTGTGACGTGGCATTTACTGTTTCTTGGAACTTTTGCTAATCTAACACACAAACGCCTCTGGAAAGCGCCGCATGCAGGAAGTGAAACCAGGAGAGACGGCATATTTTAAATCTCAAATTGCCCCATGAAATCACATAGTCCACCCTATTTGTTCCCTGAGGAAAGTGCACCACAATGTGGGGTGAACCCAGAGCCCCTTCTTCTGCTCCACTGCCTGTCTCAGCCTTTGCATGAAAAGCTGAGCATACATGGGCCCAAGGGGAGGACCCATGTGTAGTCTCCTGGCCAAGCAGAGCTTTGTAGTAATTTGGAATTGCCCACAACTGTCATTATAACATGCTTTCTCTTGTACTGAACTCCTGTGATTACAGAAAAACCCAGAAGTTAGCAATTTCTTCCTACCTGGATATTTCCACTGACCTCTCTTCTACACATGCACAATAAAAGGTGTGTGTGTGTGTGTGTGTGTGTGTGTGTGTGTGTGTAAGTGTGAGTGTAATTTACATACATTTATGTATGCATCTTAGTGCATAGTGAGCTATTTTTCTTTGATTATTAATTCCACAAAATTTTCTGCATGGCCTCCCTGGGGATTTTCCACTTTTGCCTTTTCACATAAACAGAAGTGAAAGCTGCCACACCCGGTCCTTCAGCAGGGACAGCAACCTATAGTAAGTTGTGTCCAGCATTGGTAGCCTTTGCCCAGCTGTAAGAGAGACCAAAGTCACTCTCTAGTACAGGGCTACCAGGAAAAAGCCCAGTATGGCCCAACACAGTGCCCAAGGGCTCAGGACAAAGTGATACTTAACTGTGCAGGGCCAGGATGAGGGACACACACACACACACACACACACACGGATGCCAGTACCTCACACTGTCCCAATACAGGGTTCTAGGAAGATGTGAGGTCAACCCTACACTAGTCTTCAGCTCAATGACTCCTATTGTAAAGAAGAGTTTTTAGGATGCATCAGTAAGCAGCATACCGGGATTTATTAGCCAGAAATTTTAAGAACACACTCAAAGAAAGAGACTGGGCCCTCAGGAGAGGGGAGGGTCATGATTGGGAGCCAGGTACCTTTATGAAGCTTGGGATATCTTCAAGGTGAGCAATATAGGGGTATGTCCTGCTGTCAGTCACCTACCTCTCCTGGCAGCCATGTCACAAAGCAAACCGTTTCCTTGTGTGTGAAGCTGTAATCCACTGCCTGCCCTTGTTACTGCTTCCAGGGGGGGAATCTGAAGGAGGAAGAGTCACTCACAGGTGAAAAGCAGGGCCCAGAGCTCCAGTTACAGGCTCACTGCATCCTTAAGACCCTCAGGACCTTTTCTTTTTAAGTGAGATTCCTTGAAAGGGAAAGAGATTTGAGTCCCTTTGGTATCCTGAAGCTATAGTTTTTCCCAGAACTGTAATTCCAAAATTGTAATTTTCCTTGTCTTATTTTTACCTCTCTTTATGTCTTCTACCCTACCCCAAAAGAAATTCGTTCACCCTAAGCCAAGCTCACACTTGGATTGAGACAATGTTGCATCATGAATTGCTCCTCCCCAGCAACCACCACCCCAAGATGGGGCAGGAGGGAGAGACATTTACTCTCTGGTATGGCCTGGTCTTAGGTGGAAGCCAAGGACTAAGGGTGGGGATGATGGACAAGGAGAGGCAGGTGGCAGAAACTAAGCTGTCATGGCAGAAGTGGGAACCCACAGAGACACCTCCATCCACATCCGGGCTATAGGAGCGCTAAGCAATCTGGGCTTAGCACCTCAGGACAGGTTTCTCTGCTCCACTGAAGCCTGTTGTCTGTGTTCTGCACATAGCCAGTCAGTGTGTGTCTTCGTCACTTTCCAATTGTTGCGACAAAACAGTTGACAGCACACCTTGAAGAAGGAGATGTTCATTTTGGTTCACAGTTGCAGAAGGCTCGGTTCATGGTGAGTTGGCTCCATGGGGAGAAGGACATGGTGGAAGGGCATGAAGGAGGACACCTGCTCACTCCAGGGCTGTTATAAGCACAGAAAAGGAAGGAGTAAAGATATCAACACAGACCTCCAGGTCATCTCCTACTAACCTCCTCTGACCAGGACCTACCTCCCAGCAGCATGTTCAGTTAAAGGCTCACCCATGGACATGTGCAGTAGTGAATATGGCACCCCATGATCCATCACCTTCCATGAGCCCCATCTCTGAACAGAGGTGATCTAGGGGACATTCTAGATTTAACCATAACAGCATGGATGATGCAGATGATAGTGGGAAGAAGCCCTCCTCTCTGGTGCTCAGTGAGGCAGGGTTCCTTCTCAGTTGGGAGAACCACCTGACTTATACCATGGTGTTAAAGAGCTAGCTGGAGGGGAGAGTCATAAAATAGAAAATATTTTGGATTGGCAGAGGCCTCACTAATCTGAGCCAGCTTCCTACCCAATGCAGGCAATTCTCTGACACTTGTAGGTAATTCAAAAGGGTCTCTTGGGGCCTGGGTGCAGATCACTTGACTTATTGGAAATGTAGTATAGGAAGCCATCCAGACCTTGTTACAGTCTGGAGTTTATATTTTTAATCCCAGGGAAAAGTTATTGGAATTGTAGTGAATGAATTCCAATGTCCCACGGCCAGTGTGACCCATGGTGAGAACAACGAGACAAGGAATCTGCAATTGTGGAAAGCCCAGGAGATTCTAAGTCCAGCCAGGACAATGGCTAATCAGGACAAAGGCCATGACCAAGGGCTATACTCATGTTTTATTAATTCATCAAGAATAGAATGACTGGGAATGGTGGGAAGTTTGTGAGTACTATGAGTTGGGCTAGGTAGGAGACACAATGGCACCTCTGCAGTATGCAGAGGTAACCTCTAAGCTTGGAGAAATCTATATGACACAGTCTGAGGAAGCATCTGGAATTTTGGCTCAGCTGCTTCAGCTGTTATATCTAATTTTCTTGCCCTGGAACATTACCACCTCTTCCATCTTGAGGCTCAGTCCCAGCTGACAGTATGGCAATTGGCCTAGCTCAGGCTTAGTAGTAAGGGGCTATAGGCAGGACATCACTGACCTGTCAAATTGCTTCAAAGGCTACACATCAGCACCCTTGCTAGATCTACTTGCAGTGCTTAAAGCCCATAGAGCGGCTAGAGTATCTTCCTAGCCAGCTCTGTACATATCAGCACATAGAAGTAGGGCAAGGGTGAGCCAAAATGGAGACAAATTATCTTTGTTCAGGGAGCTGTTCCAGTGGTCCTCTACCCTGTTGGCTCCCAATCTCACCCCAAATTAACTCATGCTGCTGGGAGATGGCCCCAGGCTTTGGGCCACCATGTTGAAGACAGAAGCTCAAAGACTTATCACTTAGTCCTACAAAGACCAGAGGACTCAATTCCACATGCGCCTTTTCAAATGGCACACACTAATTGTGGGGAACCAGAGAAAACAGGCTGATTGTTTGGCACACACATGCCATGTGTAGTGAGCAGGGCAGGACAGGCAGCATTTCCACCTTCTTCCAAACTCTGCTCTCAGCACAGAAAACCTCAATGCAAAGGCAGACCAGAGAAAACAAGAAAGAAAAGACATATGTGTCCTCCAGCAATGCTTGTGCTGGGTCTTTAAGAGGAGGGGCTAGAGAAAGGCCACCGAGGGGCTGAACAATGACTCTGAAAGGATTGGTGCTTCACTCTGGGCTGGTTGCTATGAAAGTAAGCCCTTGGCTGGGGTGTAGCCCAGTTGTAGAACACTCACATGCCAAGTGTGGGGACCTTGGTTCTATCCCTAGCCATGCCAAATGAAACATAACAAAACAAATCATGTAAAAAGTAACCTGGTTTGTGACCAGTTGTCATAACTGGTCAACTTGACTGAATTAATGACAACCCAGAAGATTAGTAAATATCCCCAGCTGTGTCTGTGGGGTGACTGACACACAGGCCAGCCAACTGAGGGGGAAGACCCCCACTGGATGTGGGTGACAAGAAGAGAAAGAAGAAGGGACACACACTCTGAAGAGCTTGTCCTCCTAATCAGATGCACTCTGTACTGTCACCTTTGGACACTGGTCTTCAGGTCTCCAGGTGTTTTGGCCCCCAGTATTGATTTACACTGTCCAGGGAGCTTCCAGGCCTTCAAACTTGGACTGGTTCTGTGTTCTGGATCCTTCTTGGTCTTCAGTTTCCATCTGGGGCTGAGCAGCTGCTGGATGCTCCATCTCCCTCACTGCAGGAGACCAGGTGGGTTCTCCTGCCTCCTAGCCTGTGAGCCACCCAACATTCTGTTTCTCTAGGAGGGGGGTCTGGTGTTCCCCCCCAATGCTTGCTCCCATTTCTCCCTGTGACCCCTCTGCTCACTCCTGACATGTGACACTGCCAGGAACCCTGAAAGAGCTCAAGCAGACTCAGGTGCCTATCTGATTCTGAATATTGAGCTTCCAAATTGGGAGTTAAATAAAATTCTTTTCTCAGGCATTTTGTTAGAGCAAGAGAGAATGGACTATATATGTCCCAAGTTGGTGTCTAAAGGGTATGGGTCCCTTGGGGAAGTTGAGGCTGAAGCTTCACTCCATGTGTTGTAGGGATCAGGTGGCCAGCTGTGCCAGTTTGCCTGGGATAGGAGAGTTTCCTAGGCTAGAAGACCTCCCAGCATCAGCAGCCTCAGGAAAACCCAGTAGGCTGCTCAGTACTGAGGCGGGGTCATTTAGGACCTCAGGGAAGCCCCTGAAGGAATCCAAGTTCACCAAACTCAGTGCTGTCTGTAGGGAGAAAGTGGAAGGCAAGTGCCCTTGGTCAAGGCCATCTGAGCCTTCAAACATGGTCCAAGTCCTCGGTATGGTGAATGTGAATTCATTTCAAAATAGGGTCTCTGAAGTTGTATTTAAAGTAGGGGTCTTTGGGTGAAATCATCCCAGACTTAGGTATACCCTAAATCCAATGACTGATGTTCTCCTAAGAAAAAGGAAAGACAGCCAGGGGACAGGCTGAAAGAAGACAGAGGCAGATGGTAGAGGGACACAGCTAAGGCCATACGATGCCACCAGTGCTGATCACAACACCAGGTCACCATCACTGACATCTCCATTCAGCCTTGAAGAGAAGAAAGTGCTTCCCACCATGTCCTTAGCCCTCACCCCCTCTTCTCCACTCTCACACCCCACTTCTTTTTTTTTTTAAGAATTTTTTATTTTATTTATTATTTTTATTCTTGTTTCAGAACCTTTGTTTGTTTATTCACTCATTTTTTATGGCTGGCTCAGCCCGCCCCGAGGGCAGGGCTGGCGCAGCATGTGGTGCCGGGGATCGAACCACCGCCCCTGAAGCCGCCCAAGCTTCCCCAAGCAGGCGCTTTAGACCACTGAGCCATCCCGCCGGGCCTCACACCCCACTTCTAATAAGGTATATTAGAGTAAATGATTGACCTTTGAACCCATAAAGTTTCAGGATCTGCAGCAGGAAATAATATTGACCACATCAAATTTAAGGCCAGGGCATACCTTCTAAGAGGCCCCAAGGGCTCCTGGGAAGTTGCCTGCCCAATATTTCTGTTTCAGCCCCACCCGTTCTTTCACACCTGATAAAGTCTCCCATTCTCTCCCCGCCCCCCATCCGTTGGGTTTCTGATGCTCCTATTCCCCTCTGGTGCATAAGTGTGGTGTTTGTGGTGTGGCACATCATCTCAGCCTCATCTGGCTCAGTTTACCCTGTGTGCTGGCACTTAGAGCTGGCTGTGACAGCCCTGCACCCTTCTTTACAAACCTCCTCCACTTTACTTTGGAAACTCTGTGTTCTATTTCAGTAACAGCAACAGCAGCACTCTGTTTTAGAAGTGGCATCTCTGTCCAAGGCAGTCAGACCACCATGGAGTACAGGGTGTATGTGATCCTTCTGCAGAAGGAAGATACTGGCTTCCCATCTTGGCCCTCTCCACCTACTGTCTGCCTCAGTTTGCCCTGGACCAGGGGGCTCATCTGGAAAAGACAAAGTCAAGAGCTAGTGATGATGGGATCCACAGTGACCCTGAGCACTTCAGCTTTGTCAGTTTTCTGAGACTGCAGGGCTGCCTGGGCATAGGTGGTCAAAACCTGGCAGTCTCTCCCATGCCACTGGGGAAGGAGAGTGGGGAAAGCATGGCTGTATCCACAGAGTGCAGGCTCGATGGGGTAGGTGCCACACCCCTGTGCTTCCCCCAAGCTCCTCAGTGTGAAAAGAAAGCACCCTGTCCTGTCTACCAGCCCAAAAGTTTCAACTCCTGAGACAGCTCAGCTGCAGGGCAACAAACAGGAAGTGGGAGGGAAGGTGTGGGCCCAGGTGGGGAGATGAGGGTGCCAAATGCAAATCCACACTTAAGAAGAATCCAATGAATGTACGTAAAAAAAGATGGGGAAGATAGGGCTTCCACAGGCTGTTCATCTGTCTGCCTAACAGCACAGTGCCTGTTGGCCAAATCCTTCCACAATCACTCAGTGCCCTTTCCATGGGCCACTAGGCCTGACCCCACTGAGTCCCAGCCCTACTGTCCTTGGTTGTTACTGTGCGGCTCACAGACAATGGTGTCCTGTGAATGCAACTCTTTGAAGACAGGGCCTCTGTAGATAACATCAAGCCAAGATGAGGTAGAGGAGCAGGGTGCCCCATGTTGGACTGGATGGTGTCCTCATGCTGAGGAGGGAGTGAGCACAGGGAGCCCCAAGGACAGCAGCCCCAGGGCAGCACAGTAGAGATGAGGGATGGGGCAGGGCCCACAACCACAGAAGCTGGGACCAGGAGCCCAATTCACCCAGGAACTGACGGGCGCTGGACCATCCATCGCATTCCCACATTCTTCAAGGAGCATCCCCCACAACCACAGGGCACCTGAGAACCATGGCCCTCTCAAAGTGGGCCATAAGGAGGAGCACAGCTAAGGTGGCCTGGTCTCCAGCAGTGCCTGTGGGCCAGGTGTTGAGCCTCCCAGGGGAAGGGCAAGGCCTCTGTGTCCCTCAGAAGAGGGTGACTTAAGTTTCAGCAGGATGAATTCAGGTCAGATAACCAGGACTGAGCAGCCTGGGGTGCCTTGGCCAGTACACAGTGACGAGGACAGCTGTGGCAGGGTGACTTGCAGGACTGCATCCCTCCAACCTCTGCATCTAGGCACCAGAGTAAGGTGCTCCACAGGCAATGACTTCAGCTGTGGCTGGACACACTGTCAGCCCCAAGATGGGAGGTACAGATATCAGGGGCCAACATGGTCAGGACACACAGGCTTCTGTGGCCCTGGGAATGCCAGGAATCCTGATACAACCCAGATCAGCTTGGCCTTGAACTGACTGTGTGGCTCAGGCTGGTCTTTGGCTTGTACCGATCCTCTTGCCTCAGCCTCCAAGTGCTTGGATTACAGATGCATCCTGCTATGCCCAGCTAGAATTCTTAAGAGGGTCATAGGTCCCCTAGAGCTGACCATTTTATAAACTATTAACTGAGAAAGGACTCTTGCTATACAGATAACTCACTCAAAAGCCAGTTTCGTCCCCTGGCCTGTCCAGGCCACTCAGGCCCTCTGGGTTTTGAGAGAACCAGGGCACAATTCTCTGGCACAATTCAAAGACTTTCAAAAGGGTCAGGAGACTCTCTGGGAAAATCCTGGCCCAGAATGTAAACATCTGTCACCAAGGTCACAGGATGCAGAGACCTCTGCCGGGGATAGTCCAGAAAGGAGGCCAGGCCCCCAAAGCAGGCTAGCAGGACACTTCAGCTGTGCTGGAGGATTCAGTTACACATTCTTAAGCTGTGACCTTTCTTTCCAGACAACGATGTCCTTTTCCACTTTCCAAAGGTTAGGAAGTTTTGATTAAAGAAATACATTTGCAGTGATGTTAGGAAAACAGAGCCATTCCAAAGCCTCAAAGTGTGCAAAGGAAGAGTTCATTGCACTGTGCTGGAGACACCAGGGCCTGGCCTGATGCTAGTATTTGGGCAGCAAATGGGCAATGTTTACCCAGAGCACTCTGTGGTTGTGCTTGTGTAAATAACGGGCAGACAGATGAGGAAGCCCAAGTGCAGTGAGCAGCCTGGAGTGTCCCACTGGCTGCTGGAGCAATGGAGAAAGACACTTTCTACCACTGAAGGAAAAGGGGGATTCGAAGGGCAGAGACATGTGGTCTGGCTGGGGAGGCAGGTCTCTTCAAGCACAGCAGGTCCAGCTGTGCCACACCTTGGGGCTTGGACTCAGCTGTAACCATGCAGCCACCATGTCCACTCTGACCAAACGAATAGACAGACAGACAGACAGATAGACAGACAGAGAGATTGGGCTTTATAGTTTTTGCTCTTGGAAGTGTAGTGCCCTTTCAAGGAAAAAGCAGAGAATGAGAGAGAAAAAAGGAAGAGGAGTGAAGAAAGGAAGGGAGGAGGGGAAGAAAGGAGCACAGAACTGGATCTCAAGGTGCCAGAGGCCAGGCCACCCCCAGCACCTCCCTTGCACTCTCCCTCTTTGGGTCCTCCCCACCAGAGCTATGAGTCTGATCCAGGCTACCCTGACTGCAGAGAGAGCTTCAACAGGTACCACATGTGGTTTTGTCCTCCTACCCAAGGTTCCACAGGAATGAAACCCTTGTCCCTTGCAACCAGAGCCCAGAGTCTCAGGGAAGACAGCAGCCTAGGTACCCTAACTTCCTAACTTGAGTCCCTGCTCTAGTGACACAGAGGTCATCTACCTTGACAACCCAGTTCCCAGGCCTCTGCTCCTCCAGCTCTCAACCCTCCTTTCCAACTCATCCTCCCCATAGGAAGCATCTGGGCACACCCACTTCAAAGCCTTTCTACAATGGGCTAAGACCAGCCAGAGGCAGGTCTTCCTGGGACACTTACTGACACCCACCAAGAGAAGCACATGGAGGCAGGGCAGAGTGGGCTTTCTGCCTATGCCAGGGACAGCTGCCCAGATGGGACCAGAGTGACTTCAGGGGTTGCAGGGTCTACAGTGAAGATGCAGCACATATTATGTGGTAGAAATCCAGAAACTGGAGCAGAGGAGGATGGCTGGAATGTTCTCCTGGTAGGCACCTTCACTAGAGATAGTGGGTAGCAGGAGCTCTCATGTGATAAAGACCTGCCGGATCCGGGGATGTTTAAGTCAACCCTGAGGAGCTGGAACAGCAGCCTGGGCTTGAAGTTCTATGAAGACTGGCCACGCACAGGCCAAGGCCTTGTGAGGACACAGAGTGGACCCTGAGGCAAGGGAGAAGTGCCTATGTGGAAAAAAAAAACTGCTTCAGACCACTCAAAAGCTCTCACTACCTAGCTGCAAGCTTATGGGATAGCGCCACCCACAAGCAGGGCAGGTCTCCCCCCTCAGTTTGCTGGCCTTCATGCCAATCATCTCTGGAGCAAATCATACCTGAAAACATCCCACAGACACACCCAGAATGTGCTTTACTAATCTGCAGCACACTTCTCAACCCCATCAAGTAGACAAGTCCTCACTAATGATCACCTTCATTATGCACATGTGGGAAGGGAGAACCTCTGGAAAATCCCCAGTAGAAAAAAGAAAAGTGTCACTTGGGCTGAGCAGACTCCATTTTCTAATCTCTCCTACCAATCCATAGACACCCAGACATTTTTGCTGTTAACTTAATGTAAACATTAAGAATCATTTCTTTTATTTTTTACACATGAGAAGCAAGCAGAAGGCATATCTCAGCTAGTAGACCATTATAGTGAGGGTTTGCAAGTGAATGACTTTAACATAGGACATGTAATTTATATGAATATTTTATTATATTTACCCAAAGAATCAAATGCAGAAAATTACAAGAGATCTGTTCATGCACTAGGTACCCAAAGAATCCAGCTGAGGACCTGGATCCCAGTGCAATGGCCCCATAAGTTCAGCTGGAGGCCTAGAGCCCATGACATTGTCTCATGCAAGTCTATACCAAAGAGCTATCCTGGGCAGGCCCAAAGGTCAGTGATAGATGCTAGAAAGTCTGCATCACTACGGTAAAGGATTGTGCCAGCAGCTGAAGGATCTGTACTGGAGCCAGAAAGTGATGCTGAAGGTAAGGACCAGAGCTCCCACAAAGAAAACAGTAGCCATCCTCAGCAACAATGAGGACCCAAGCTGTCTGACCATGTGGACAGCTGGGCTCATATCAGGAAAGCCAGCAGAAGTTTCTCCAAGAGAACCAATAGTGTACCATCTCCCTCTCCAATTGTTTTATGCTCTTAGCAACAGTCGTCAGGCGGACCCTCCACACCCAGCACCACACTGATTTGGTTCAGCTGAATGTTACAGTTGACCATTAATTAATCAACCACAGAGGTTAAGACCTCTGAAAGCAATGAAGGTGCTATGGTCTTGATCCTGATCCTGGCTCAGTGCCTCAACTGGGTGACTGAGAACCACCAGGCTATTGACCCTTGGAGAAATAAAATGACCTTGGCAGGTGACTGACATCACCCCAGGATAAAGATTTATTATTTTATGATGGAAAGACAGGCTGATCAAGTGGAAATGCACAACTCACAGCTTTAATTCAGCAGCAAATCTTCATTCTTTCGAGTTCAGACAAAACTTGTCATTGAATTTCCACCTAGAGAAGCATGGCCAGAAATCTTCCCTTTCACACAAAGGCAGCCTCTAAACCTAGGTCCAGCAGAGGCGATAACTCAGTGGCATAAGTGCCTGCTGAGCACACTCAAGGTCCTGCTGCTTGCTGCCTTCTTAGTGGTGCAGATCCAGGTGCTAGGCGATGTCATGCAGCGCACACCTAGACACAGGTTCTCTCACCTCCACCTGCTCCCCTGGGGCAGCTGTGTGAGGATGTCAAGCCATGGCATGTTTTGTGGCTTTGTCTGCTGATTTCTGGGAAAGATTTGGAGATTTCAAGCCTTTAAATAACAGAGATTACTTGGCATCTTACAAATATGATCTCAGGGAACATCTACATTCCTGTGTTACTGGGCCATGGAGGCCACAGCTCCCTGACTGATAGGTACAGTTGGTGGGACATGTCCTCAGCACCCAGGGAGCACAGCACTAGCCACTGCAGACACCTAGTTCCTCTGAGTGCACCTGACAGGTGACATGCTGTGCTACTGGGTCAGGACTTGAGGTCTTGTGAGACCTGAAGGGCATCTCCAAGCCTGCTGATATCTGAGAGAGGTTGTTTTTGAGTATGCATGTTGTGGTAGAAAAAAAAAAAAAAAAAAGAAGAGGCAAACGAAAGAACCCCAAATAAAAAGGGCAAAAGTGTTGCTTGAGGATGTTTTGCCCAGAGGGCATGAACAGAAGAGCAGGGACACAGGTTCCCAACACAGATTCTTTCCATTTTCTACTCCATCTGGCCTGGGCTGTTGAAAGAGGCAACAGAACCTGTGCAGAAGTCACTTTCTGCCTTTAGACAGGAGGTCAGCCCTATCTGCCCATTAGGGTTAGCCATTTTCCCATTAGCTCACACAGGTCAGGTAAGAAAAATTGGCACAGATCAGTCCCAGGGTGGTCACTGGCCAGGGTGGCTCATATGCCTGGTGGTCTCCTGTCTGGTGATGACCCTGCCCTTGGCAGGGCTGGCCAGTGACCTCATACCTGACTCTCACAGCTGCTCTGTGATGCGACCTAAATAAAGCTGGAGCCAGGCATTTCTTCCAGAGCACCATGGAAACAGGGCACATTACTGTAATAATGACTTCAGAACCTTAAAATGAGTTCCACTTGGCCAAGGTGCATTCCCAGGGCCTAACATCCCAGCTTGACACTGCCTTGCTTTCCTGGGAATTGACAAGCCCAAAAGGGGTCCCTATGCACCATGTGGGAGATGGTGAGAAACACTGGGCAACAGTCTTCCTCCTTGCCGGCCCTGGAACTGGATTCCCTGCCTGTTTGGGCTGGAGATGTTTAAACCCATTTTGGTTTCCCAGAATTCTTCCCTTCCTACCACAGCCTCTGGGAAAACAAGCATCCTTTTCACTGAGACAGGTTTTGAATAACACTGCCATTCAGGATTCTATCCTCTGTCCTTTAAGTGTGCGCAAGGAGTTGCCAGTGTCTAAATCCTGCCTCATTATTTTAAAAATGAATTTTAAAGATTGATCCCCCTCCCTGCATCCAGCCAGGTTTAAGCAGAGGCAGGAGGTGTGGAGGCTTCCCTGGTATACAGGTAGAAGGGTCCAGAGTAGCCCTGTATGCTGGTGAGCTCATGGTGTCCCATCTGGAGCCTTTGGGAGACCTGGACAGGTATAGGGTATCTCTTAACTTGACAAAATTCTGCATGGAAAGTAAGTACCTCTAACTCTTCTTGGCATTTTTTAAGGCCATTGTCCATAAGGGTGTTCATCAGCTTCCTGTTACTGTAACAACTGCCTGGTGGGATCAATTTAAAAAGAGAAAAGTTTTTCCCAGCTCCCAGTTTGGGAGGATTCTAAGCAGGGTCAGTTGGCTTTGTTGCTTTTGGCCCTGTGGCAGCTTAGCACACCCTGGCAAGGGCACGGGCATGGACTGGAGTTGTGCTGTTCACCTTGTAGCCAGGTACAAAAGAGAAAGAGGAAGGGGCTTTGCGCAGCCTTGGGACAAAGGCCCCTACCAGCAGACCCACCTCTTTGGGTTCAATCTGGGGACTCAGCCTTGGGGACATTCTGGATCTACACAAGCCACCCTTGACCCTTAAGGGAAGCACTGGCTTATGAGTCTTTCAGAAGTACCACATCTGTTTCCGAGTGAGTTTCCACAGCCCTGTCCTGTGCTGAGCAGCCAGGGTTCAGCATGTGTCTGCCTAAGGGACACAAGGAAAACAGTGCATCCTATTGGCCTGCAGCAGATCTGTCTCCTTGCACAGCCATGGGGCTGGGGCCAAACACATAGCCTACTGTGTGCTGTGCTGTGTCCAGCTGCTGGTCCAGCCATTAAGAGCTGGCCATGCTCAAGCACCTGCATCCCCTCTGCCTTTCCT
Source organism: Myocastor coypus (assembly GCA_004027025.1). Taxonomy (NCBI): domain Eukaryota; kingdom Metazoa; phylum Chordata; class Mammalia; order Rodentia; family Myocastoridae; genus Myocastor; species Myocastor coypus. The sequence continues at coordinate 47,485 of PVJA010001079.1, read as the reverse complement.
CCAAAGTTCTCCTGGGCAGGGTTAGCAGGTGCTCCAGGCTGTATCTGTGCCCAGATAGCAGAGTGCATTGGGTACCTCAGGACCCTTGTGCATAGCTGCTCTGAGAAAACAGGAGGGGAAGGGGAACTCCCAAAGGCCCTCCTTGTGGTGTGAGTCTGAGATTCACCCTTCACTTCCAACTTCAGAGAATCTGCTGCAGGAGTTAGGACACCAGGAGTAGAGTCCACGTCTGAGAAAGGGCATCAGCTCTGGGGCATAGAGCACCTGACTCCCACTGTAACCAATAGAGTCTACCTGTGCCTCTGTGTTGAGCAATTTGGGCTTATGCTGCTTCGGGCTGTATGGGCATTTTGCCCAGCCTTGAAGCACTGGGAGAGAAACCTTAGCAAGCTGTCTCAATGTGGGTTAGGACTAAGCTTCTGCCTTCTTTATTCACCTCGCTATACTTTAAAATCACCAGAGGGCTGGGCATCGTGGTGCACACCCATAATCCCAGCACTCAGGAGACTGAGATAGGAGGATAACTGAAAGCTTGAGGCCAGCCTGGATGACATTAAGATCGTATGTCATTGAAACAAAACAAAGCAAAAAACAAGCTTTATTATACATAAGGGCCTTCTCACCCCCTTAACTGCCAGCCCCCTGCACCCAGGGTGGAAGAGAGTGTTCTGTGGCTTCCACAGTGCCAAGCCTGCCACATCTTCAGCCCAGAAAGCACAGCTGTCAACTGGGTGCACTGCAGAACTTGTGCAGCATACCCTATGGCAAACTCTCCATATGTAGGAATTCATATTCAGCCAGGCATGGTGGCCCATTCCCCCATCCTAGAACTCTAGGAGGCTGAGGCAGGAGGATTATAAGAGGAGCTGGGGACATAGTGCAGTGGGTTGATTCCTCAGTGCTGAGGAGAAAAGAATCAACTTTTGTAGCCCCTCATTAAAACCTCATGATTGGGGCTGGTGAGATAGCTCAGTGGTCTAAAGCACCTACTTAGGCAACCACTGCACCAGCCCCACCCCCAGGGTAGGCTGAGCCATCCATAAAACAAATAAAGTTTTTGGTTTTTTTTTTATAAAACAAAACCTCATGACTTCCATTGCTGAGTGAGTCACATCCAAATGTGATCATTAAACAGTTCTTGAGCCAAGGCTTCTTTCTCACTCATGCATCCTTCCCCTTTAAAAATTGGTCTGTGTCTGCAACCCATAGTGACCCCATGCATGGTTGGGAGCTGCAGTGCATGCATCCCACAGCTTTGTTCTTTACACATGAACACACATACACACACGCGCGCGCGCACACACAAGCCCTCCATCTCTTGGTCCCTTCCCTTTTACAAAAGGATCTATCTCCATGCTCCCTATCATCTGTCTTTTGTTTTGCTCTTTAACGTATTTATACTTTGAAGCTGGTGAGATAGCTCTGTGGACTAAGCAACTGCTTAGGCAAGCACAGGAACCAAGGCTCAATCTCCCCCAACTCCTACTGGCTCTGCTCCTGGGAGTGATGCGCCAGCCACCAAGACTGGGCATGGTGTCACATGCCTATAATTTCAGCACTGTGAGGGCTGAAAACAGGAGGACCACTATGAGTCCAAGCTGCATAGTGAGACCCTGTATGAAATATATTAACTAAATAAAAAATAAATAAAATAAAATATATTTATGCTTTGAGATTTTTATATGAGAAGCCACGCAATATTCAAGTACACCTGATTTAGTTCATTATGGTTGTGACGGTCCATTTTCCTACAAACGACTTGAGTTTATCCTTGTTCATGGCAGAACAATACTTGATTTGTGTAAATACCACCCATGCTTACATCACTTAGACTGAAACCCACTGACAGAGACTTAGGACTTGCTGGGTCCTCTTGCTGGGCAATGGGGAGACACCTACCTAGCATGACACACCACCAGGCCTGATGAGGACCAACTGGGCCACTCTCCTTCAAAGAAGAGTAGTTGTCTCCATTTTGGTTGTGCCTGGCCCTATTTTGATGTACTGATGTGTACAGAGCTGGCAAGGACTTTGCCTTATCCCTTCAATTGGCTTCAAGCAGTGCATATTGTTCTAGCCAAAGTGCAGGTGGTAGTCTTTGAAAACAGCATGCATGTTTCCCTGATAACCCACTGTTATGGTTTATGTCTAGTTGTCCCCCCAAAGCCTCATGTAGTCACTGGGCATGGACTTCTAGAGTTTGAGACTTGATCCATGATCCCTGGGATTATGGGTTTTAGTACTGATGGGATTATGGGTTGAAGTACTTCTGGGATTATGGGTGTAGCCTAAGGTGGGGGCTAAGGCAGAAAGCCTGAATGTAATATAAAGAGAGACAGAGAGACAGACCGGAGCTGTTGCTCTCTGCTGCCCTGTTTGGTTGGCTACTTCTGCCACCATTTTGTTGCTGTTCTGCTGCCATGAACTGGATGCTCTCTGCTCTGTTCCATTCAGCCTTGGGCCAGCTGAATATAGACTGAAACCTCCACAAACTGTGAGCTAAATAAACCCTTCCTTCCTTTATCCTGAGTGTCTGGTATTTGTGCCAGCAATGAGTAAAAAGTAACTAAGACACCCACACCTGTTGCTCTTTAATATCGGGTCAAGACGGGAAGAACAGTCAGTGCTCCTCGCTGTTGGCTGGGATCGAGCCTTGAGATAAAGGCTATGATTTCCTGGGGCTTGAAATTACACATGAGAGCTGAAGCCCTCAGACCCCAAAACATTAGATACTATCTCAGTAGTATAATGCAAATTAGTTTTTCCACATATCCTTCTCTCTGCATATTGCAGGGGTAAATGCAAGCCTACTACCTAGCCCAGCTCACAGCATTCACCTACTTCTTCCCATTCTCAGTCACTCATCCTTAAGCTACTCTTCTTCCATGACTGAATAAAACGTGGGTTTGGCTCTGGGTTGAGGCCCTTGTTCTAGATAGCCATCACTATGGCTGGACTTAGAATCCCTTGGCTCCCCATATCTATAAATATGCCTTAGTGTCTTTATTCTCACTGTGGGTTACCTTGCAAGTGGTAGATTAAAATTAACATGATGGGATTCCAATAATGTATGTTGGGATTACAAATATAAACTTCTTGGACAGAGACAAAGACCAGGAGGGGCTCTCTACAAGGCCTAAGAAAATGAGGGAAGCACTGACTGACAATTGGGAAGAGCCACTCACAGTGTACAACACACACAAGTGCAAGTACACACATTGTCCTACAGCATGCGCTTGTCTGTCTGGCCTCCGAGGCCCTGTACATACCAGAGGGTTCAGTGAGTCAAGCCAGTGGGTCTCAGTGCATGGAGGTCCTTGATGCCAAAGGCCAGGCTAGGAAAGAAGTCAGATCCAGCCAGCCATGGGGGTAGGGGTGAGGCTGGTAACAAACACTCTAGCAGGATGCGATGGAGGTGAGTCAAATGGGTTAGCAGGATGGGACACAGAAGTGGCAGCTGCAACAGGAAGCAGAGGCTGAGGCAAGAACACAGACACGTTAGCTGAAGGAGATAGGAGCTGAGAGAGGACAAAGCCAAGAAGACTGCTAAGGTTCATAGCAGGAACACAGCAATCCACGAAGATCCAGGCACCCAAAGACATGCTCCAAAGAGAGACACTCTGCCTGTAATCCCAGTGCTTGGGAGGCTGAGGCAGAAGGATCACTGGGAATGTAAGACCAGCCTAGGCTACATAGCAACATCCTGTCTCAGAGAGAGAGATAGAGAGAGAGAGAGACAGAGAGAGAGAGAGACAGACACAGAGACAGAGACAGAGAGACAGACAGAGAGACAGAGAGACAGAGACAGAGAGAAGGAAGGAAGGAAGGAAGGAAAGAAAGAAAGAAAGAAAGAAAGAAAGAAAGAAAGAAAGAAAGAAAGAAAGAAAGAAAGAAAGAAAGAAAGAAAAAGAAGGAAGGAAGGAAAGAGAAGGGACTACCTTTACAGCTGACAGCCTGGTTCCAATGCTGGCCCGATGCCCTACCCTGTGCCCTGCCCAGCCAGGGTCCTCAGCATCTGAGTGGTCTGCATGTTCAGCATCAGGATTGTTTTCAGGATTATGGATTAAACCCTTTGGTGGATACAACCCAGCACACAGCACCCTCAGAGCTGACTTTGGCCCCATGATCTATTTAATTTAAACCCATGGATAAAAGAATCATGTTTAGTACTTCCACACTGCATTCCTATGCCTCCCTCTCACAGCACACAGACCAGACAGGGAGGGGGGAGGGATAATCCCAGTGAGGTGATGTCATCATCACTACACACAGAACCAGTCAGAAAGATGCCATTCTGGACCAATCAGAAACTTGCGATTTTCAACCCTTCATTTGAACCAGGTGCTCTATGCAAGACTAGTCAGAAGATGTTCTTTCTAATCCTTCATTTGCATGTCAGCACAACCAATCAGGACACTTCCTGATTCATTTATACATAGTAGGAAATCAACCAAGATTTTTGATAGGACAGCTTATGCTGGGCGTGATGCCAAGTGAGAGTTTGATAGGATGACAACCTGGTGCCCTATTTGCATGAGCAGGTGATGACCCTAGGATTTTGAATACAAAAGATCTCTTGGCCCCATTCTCAGGCTTCTGTGAGCCTTCTCACCAGCCCACTGTCACCTTGCTGAGTGCTCGCTTTTTTCACCTTCAGTAAATGTGCACCCTCACTGCCTTTTCTGTGTATTCTGTCCAGTTCCCTGTTCAGGACATCAACAAGGGGAGAGAAGCCCCACAGTACTGCCCACCTGGGGACAGCAATGCCAATGCCTCCTGCAAGTGTCCAACCTTGGGAAGTGCTATACACCACTTAGAGTAGTTTCCACTTGATTGGTGGTTTTGGAATTGACATCAAGGATTAGTGAGCACCCTTCTTGTTGTGTCCAGGATTGGGCCTGGGGCCTGTGTCTGGTCCCTACACCTTTCCTCTCTGACACAGTCCCCTGCTCTGCTTCCTGACCCTGTGAGCTGAGAAGCTCTGCTTCCACTATGATGTCCCTGCCTTGGAGCAGCTGACCAGGGACTGCATCCATGTGCAAATAAAATCTCTCCCTCTTTAAGTTGCATCATAGAGTGTCTCATTGACAAGAAAGCTAATATAACTGTGTTCTGTGTTTCTTATCTGGACAATCTGATAATTCTTATATCAGCCCCAGATCTCCAGCTTGAACCACCGGTCTTGACGTGAGCTCACTGATGGTCTCGACTGTCTGCTTCCTTTGTGAAAAGGAGCTGCTGGTCTGCACTGTTATACCAGCCCCACTCATATCCTTGAAGCAAATGCTGTCTGGGACATGGTTCCAAAATACAGAAAATACTGCCTGTGTTTGGGGAGGAAGAAGACAGAAACCACAATATAGGATGGAGGAGAATGTTCTGCATTCTGTGACCTTGTGTGTCACTGGCCCCTGAAAATGTAGCTGTAGAGAGGTGCTAAACTGTGGGAGGGCCACAGACAGCCCCATCCTGCCCACTTTCATAGCTTGGTGGACTTCTTGGCTGACAGAGGGTGACTGGAGTTGAAGTCTCTTCACACACTCACAGACTTATGCCAGGGACAGATCTGCTGCCAGCCCTAAGTGTGTGCTGTGACCCTAGAGCTATGAGACCCTTGCCAAGCCCAGTCCTCAGGAACATGATCTTTAGAAAGGGCAACTCACAAGCTCTCACTTGAGTGTGGGCCTGTACAACCTTCATCCTTGCATAGAGCTAATGAGTCAAACATGGGCTGTGACAGGGGTGTCAGAGGACTGTCCCTTGATGACCTTAAAATGAATACACATTCATCGAGATGCAGTGTGGAAACAATCTCTTACCCCTTTCATCTTGGAAAGACCAAGAACTCCTGTATTTCTGAAGGGGACAGAAGAACTAGGTGTGGAATGTGGAGATTTCACGGTGCTCTAGGGGCCAGAAGACAAGGAAGGAGCCAATTCGAACACAGGCTAAAAATACTATCTGGGCCCAGCAACAATGAGTAACACGACTGTTCCAGCTCAGACAATTACTGTATGAGGAAGGATTGTGTCAAAGCCTGCACAGTTAAAAGATGTCTGATGAGGAGCAGGGAGGAGAGTGATCCAGGTTCATGGAGCACACACCCATGTAAGACATCGCTCACCTGTGGGACATGGGATGAGTGTAGATAACAGAAGAGCACTGTTATCTAGTAGTGCACAGACTAGGTCAGTATCTGGGCTCTGTCTCCCCTACACGTCCTATGTGGCGGAGGGTTGAGAAGGGCGGTGGTGGGGAAGACTGTGGGCCATGTGCTATGCATGTGTTCTCAGAGGACTGTCATTATTTCAGCTCTGTAACAAAATACTTAAGATAGACAACATAAAAGAGGAAATATTTGGGGGGCCTCATGGTTTTAGCCCATGGTAGATTGGATTTGTGGCTATTGGCACATGTGCTGCAAAGCATCCTGTGATAAAGTGGGTCACTCCTGGTGGGCAGGAGATGGAGAAGGGCTCTCACCCCCAAGGAGCCCAGTGGGCTCTGAGCTCATCAGTGGGTGAGACCTTGGGTACAGTGAGGACCTTCAAAGCCCAGCTCCCTCCCCAGGCATCTCAGCCCAATTCAATGGATGCTCAAAGTTCACTGTCAGCTACTCTTTCTGGACACCACACAGCTTTGAGAGATGGCTGTGTCTCAATCACCTGTCCCTGTTATGACAACAAAAATGCACTGATAGTAAACCACATGGACATGTTCTCCCCAGACCTGGAAGCTTGAGCTCAGGATGAGGTTGTGGTCATGGGCAATATCTGGGGCTTGAGTCACAGATGGTGCAATCCAGCCATGCTCTCACCTGGTAAAGGGACATGGAGCTCTCTGGGGCCTTTTAGGGGGACACTAATCTTATTCAGGAAGTTCTGCCTTGAGGAACCAAGGTTCCCTTGGGATCTAAGATAGTCCTGTGAGATGCTCACTGTGGAAGGCCTGGCTGCTGATAAGCACTCCAGAGGTGACTGGATCACATTGGCTGTCATATCACAATGCTTAGGAAATGCTGACCACACTCAAAGGTCTGCTCAGTGCCAGGGCCATGATGATGGGACTTTGTTGGAGGAACTGTGTCGGGCAAGGCTGCTCAGGCCTCTGTACAGGATCACAACTCTGCAGGGGAATCATTAGAGCCCAGCTGCAGCAGCATGCAAGGCAAGTTAGGTAGGCATGCGACTGCCTCCAGGAAAGGGACTACCACACAGGTATGTCCAGAGAAGGCGTGGGGAGCCTGAGGAACAGAGAACTCAGCTGGGCTCCAGGTCAGAACTGCAGTGGGCTGGAAATTAGGTGAGAGGCCAATGAATGCTGGGAAACCCCATCCCATTTCACAATGCTGGCCCGTATGGAAGCTAACTATGGGGCCAGGATGTATCCCTGCACTGTCTATCTTTCATAGACCTAGGAATACAAAGGAATGAAATGAAGAAGCTGTGTGTGGTGGCACATGCCTGTCATCCCAGCACTCTGGAGTCAGGCAGGAGGATCCCCATGAGTTCAGGGCCAGCCTGGGTTATATAGTGCATTCAAAGCACACACATGCACATATGTGCACATGCACATACACACACACCTAAATTTTTTAAATGAGATGATGGGAGACAGTTGGCAGGACAGGAGAGGGATCAGGCCCTGGTGCTCCTAAACCTCTTGTTTCCTCTTCAGATTTATTGTCCCTTGCATCAGCCTGGAATGGTTCTGTGATTTCATCACAATGGCAGGCCTGTAGGAAAAACACACTCACACTTCTTTTCTTTCTCTCTTGTACTCTCACTCAGTGTGTCAGGTTTCCTTGGGTACCACCCAAGCAATACTGTAGACTGCTTCCTGTTTTCAAGTCTGTCCCCACTTCCATGCCAACTGCAAACCCAGGTGGTGTGTCCTCTCCTTTGGTGAGCAGCTGTAAGCTGTAAACCTCCCTTGCACACCCAGGGAAGCACTTGCTTAGGGTTAAGGTTCCTTATTCACAGTATCACAAAAGATGGAGGTGAAGGGGCGCCCAGCATGACGTGGAGGAAAGGGCTCAGCCTCCTGTCCTCCCCAGAGTGCTGCCCTCCAGAGACTTCCAGGTATGAGGAGCCCACAGGTGACCAAACCCACACTGTGGGATTTACAGAGGCTTCATTACAAGACACAGTAGATTGACTGTCTGGCCTCTTCCCTCAGAGGTTGAAGCTGAAAGTCTCAACTCTAATCCTGCTGGGTCTTTCTAGCCATGGTTCCCATCCTGAAGCTACCTGGGCACTTCTAGCATTCAGCTTACATACCGAGAACAACATCACTAGGGACTTTGGGCTCTAAGAACTTTGGGAGCCTCCTGCCAGGCAGTGGGGTGGAGAGTAATAATGTATCTCTCATAGCTCCAAGGAATAGTAAGGTGACATTGTTGCTGTTTTATCAGGAGGATACTAATCCTATAAAATTCAACCCTGCCTTCTCCAGGGATTGAAGTTAGCTCATCAGAGCTGTGTTAAGGCAAAAATCCTTTCCCTTCTAGGGCTATAGGGAAGGGGTATTACCACTATTACCACTTTCACCACACTGAGGGTATAGGGGAAGCATGCCATGGGCTCAGGGAGGCAAAGACAGACAGAGAGACAGATAGACAGATGGAGTGAGAGAGAGACAGAGAGGTCAGGCATTAAACTATCAGTCACTTATTTATTTAGGGGAGTATTATGAGACAGGGTCTTACTATATAGCTCAGGCTGTGATCTTTCTGTTTCAGTTCCTGAGTTCTGGGATTACAGGTATGCACCACCACATCGAGCTAAAATTTTAGCTGGGTTTTATCAGACGAAATTCTTCATTACATTTCCAAGTATCTGAAAATTCTGGAGTTCTTAGCACCAAAACAATTAATCCAACACACAAACCACAGAGCACCATGGCTATCGCTGCTAGAAATGCTAGATACCAGACATCATTAGCTCCCCTCAGGAGAAGGGGAAAGTGCCAGGGTGCCTATTTTTAGGTATGATTTCACAGGTGTCATGGCAGACAGTGTATCCAATCAACTGAGTCACACTGGAAAGGGAGGAGAGGGAGGAAAGGCTCTGCCCTGCTGGAGAAAGGAGATTCTGCCAGTAGGCTCTGTTTTTCTGGGAGAGCCTAGCAAGCAAACTCTTAGTGTTCATTCTACAAAGTCTCATCAAATGGAGCTCCAAATATCATGTTCTAGGAGACATTTGAGGATAAAGATGAAGATGCTTAAACATTTCACACAGCATAAGCATGTCAAATCTAAAAATCAGGTTTTAGAGATTATTAAGCACAAGAAACACTTCTGAAATCAAATTTAAGTGCACATTCACATTTCTCTCTCTTCTCTCACACTCTTTTGCTTTTTAAGACAGGGTCTCACAACATAGTTCAGATTGGTCTTTAAGTCACTATGTAGCCTAGGCTGGCCTTGAACTCTTAGCAGTCTTCTGGCCTCAGCCTACAGAGTTCTGGGATTACAGGTGTGCACCACCGTGCCTCATATTTCTCTTCTTAAGCAGGTGGCAATGTCACATACCAGAGGCACCAAGCTAACTCCCATTGCAAGGGAAGAGGTAATGCCAAGGGGTAAAGTCTCCAAGATTTAAAAACCAAGACTGAAAACTAAATCAGATCCCTCAGGCAGTGTTTCATCTCGCCATTCACTTTGTGTGCAGTTCCTCACGGAGCTTGGAGTTCAAGGTGGGAGGTGCTCTCAGGGACTCTGAGTGCTGTGACAGACCCGAAGCCCAGCTGGCCCAGGGCAGTGACTGTCTGCCAGCTCCTTCTGCCTGCCCAGGCATCAGCACAACGTTGGCCAAGGGAAATGCTGGATGCCTTGACCTACAACTGCTGTATAGTCCTAAACACATCCTGTTACGACCAAGCCCTGGCACTGCCATGGTGGCCTTGGGCTTGCTCCACATCTGCACCTCTGGGAGAGACCTCCCTTCCTCTATCTCAAAGTTCCCAGCACTTGGTGTCATGGTGTTTACTATGTGTCTCTGTTATAGACAGGCAAGTGAGACCAAGGACAGTAGCAGCTGGAGAGGCCCTGCACCAAGGGAGAGTGTGGGTGATCAGGCCTTGTCAGGTAAGCAGTAGTCTGTAGTCACAGCGAGCAAGAACCATGGGGACAGTGAAGTTCAGAGACAGAACAAGCAAGATGACAGAGGTGCTGGATGGCCACTGTGACAACTCTGCTGCTGCCGGTTTGGAAAATCCTATTTCTTCTCACTTTTTTCTAATAAATAACTTGGACAGAACAGTGGCCAAGAAGCCTGGCAGACACATGCATGCCACAGGCCTCAAGCCTCAGGCGCCTGTCTCCAAAGTGAGTAGACTGGGTTAGTCCTGATCTCAGTCTGACTCAGAGGGTCTGAGCCTGGTCATCTTTTGGTATTAAAATTTTCTAGACAGGGCCAGGGATGTAGCTTAGCAGCTCAGTATCTGCCTAGCAAGCTCAAGGTCCTGAGTTCAATTCCTAGTACCAGGAGAAACAAAATAAAACAAAAACCCTACTAGACAGAATTCCCTTGGCAGTCCACTTTTGTGTCCCTTCCTGACTACTGGAAGCTATGTTACCACACAGGTAGGGGCTGGGGGACAAAGCCACTAGTTGGCCAGAGAGAGCACCATCCCACCAGCTGCTTCCTTGCAACCTACTGCTATGGACTGTGGACTTCTAGCCTCCAGAACCATGATAAAATAAACTTCTATTGGAAGACACCAAGTTGGGGAAACCTGGTCAGGAACATCCCACTTCCTACCCTGCAGAGAGGCTGCAGTGAACACCAGCTCCCCCAGCCCATGGGAGAGCTATGTTTGGTCAGTACAAACAGCCTGCACCAGCTGAGGTTCACAGTCTTCTGAACATCTGAACAGTACCAGATACCAACAAAACCCAGTTTCTGAGGGAACAGAGCCTTCAGGAGCCACTGGCTCAGGGTGTACACTAGCAATGGGCCAAAGCCCTGGTGACATAGTTGCACGATTGATCTCAGAGTGTGAAAAGTGCTCAAAATGGGGAGACTTGCCTACAGTGGCCAGAAGGACAGCACAGGAGTGGTCATCATTGGAGGGAGCCACTTGAGTGGGACCTGGGAGGAGAAATGGGCAAACCTTGAAAATGGACAGGCAGCAGGGAGGAAAAGGAGGAGGCGGGGAGGACAATCCATCCTTAGAAGCACTAGGCATACAACTCTGGAACAGAGGCTTCAAGCCACCAGAGCCCACGGGAGGATAGCACCCAGCTGGGTTAGATGCAAAGTGTGGTTGTGTGTGCCTGTAGTTGTGGCATTTGGAAGGCTGAGGCAGGGGACTTACCACTAGGTCAAGGCCAGTCTGGGCACCATAGTGAGCTCAAAGGTAGCTTATACTTTTTAACAGGCTCCTGTTCCAAAAAAATAAGGGAAGGGAAGGTAACAAATGTGAAGCTGGAGTTTGGCTGAGAGATAACAAATTGGCCAGAGATGCTGGGGGGGGGACACAAGAAGGGCTGGTGAGGATGGTCCTAGGGGCACTTAGTGGTAGACAGATAGGACCTGGAGACAGTGGGGTAACAAGATAGATGGCAGCCGCCTAGCAAAGAGGATAGGACAAGGGAGAAACTCACTGCAAGGCAGGGCGCAGACAGTGAGCTGAGCTGTGCAGTTGCTGGGTGCATGACTGAGGGCATCCACACTGGTGATTCTAACTGGGTGGTTGTAGATGCAAGGCATCCTGTATAAATGAACACCCACAGGTGGGGCTTGGGGCTTGTCTCCACTCTACAGAAATAACAGGCTTCCACCATGGCCCTGCACACTGTGAGGCCAAGGTAGGCTGAGGCAAATACAGCATGCGAAGGGGGTAGGAGGATCTGATGGATGAATCCAGTGACACTGAGCAAGGGGCTATAGAGAACCTGCATATGAGGCTTGGGGGACCACGGGGAAGTATCAAGCTCCAGGGGGCTGAAAATGTGTGTGGAGGAGGGGAGAGATTGCTCAGACTGACAGGGCAGCATGCTCAAAGGCCAGAGGCATGAGGCTTAGGGACCCTGTTTATTTACTTGCTTGTTTGGAGACAGGGTCTCACTAGACCTCTGGGCTGGCCTGGAACTTATTATGTAGCCCAGACCGACCTCAAACTTTCCAAGATTCTCCTATCTCGGCCTCCTGAGTGCTAGGATCACAGGTGTGTGTCACCACTGCCCACTCAGGGACTCCTTGGGCTCAGGTGCAGGTGCTCATGGAAGGCAAATTTACCCCAGAAGCCAAGAAGAACCTCTGAGTTGTCGACAATGATGGAGGAAGCCTCTGCTTATTTTAAAGATCATTTCAGCAGCAAAACTAGAATAAAGGAACCTGGAGGCTGGGGAGCAGTGAGGAAGCCATGAAGGGAGGAGGGAAGAGGCTGTAGATGAGATTCATGAGCAGCACAGTGGACAGAACTTGGTAACAGGCTGATCCTTGGAGGTATAGAAAGATCCAGGGCTGGTGCCCAGGCCCAGGATCAGATTCCTGGGTGATTTCCCAGGGCAGCATGACTGACAGCCAAGGTCATGGCCCCAGGGTGAGCCTGGCAGGGGCAGAGGAGCCAATGTGGCAACTGGGGAGGCAGGAGTCAAGAAAGCCTGGACAGTGCCACCTAACTATTAGCTCAAAAGAACTGTTAAAGTGCCAGCAATTAGAGAGCAGAAGTGGGAACATCTCTGCTACATGTGGCAGTCTCTCTGCTTATACTAGAGACAGCAGAGGGCCCTAAGCTTCATGCAGTGCACAGCTGTTATTCCAGTGCTGTGGGAAGCTGAGGCAAGAGGATCCCAGGTTCAAGCCCAGGTTGGTCAACTCAGTGACTTAGGGAGATCCTGTCTGAACATAAACAAATATATCACAAAGGACTTTATAAACTCAAGGCCTAAGCTAGGGAGATAGCTCAGCAGTCTAAGTGTCTGCCTGGCAAGTGTAATGACCTGGGTTGGCTCCCCAGTATCACATGCCAAACTGGCCCCACCCCGGGCCCTGGGAGCTGGACACCGAAACCAGGTATGGTGGTGTACGCCTATAATCCCAGACCTGGGAGGCTGAAACAGGAGGATCACTACAAGTACAGGCTACATAGTGACACCCTGTACAAAATAATTAAAAAAAAAAAAAAAAAAACTCAAGGCCCTCTGAAAGATATAATCACTTTCAAGTACAAAGGCTCACTTTGTAGCCACGCAACAGAAAACATAAAGTTCTTAAACAGTTCGAGAAATGTTTTAGGTGCAAAGATATTCAGACTAACAGTCTTTGAAATTAGTGAAGCAAAACTCACTGACAATAGAGCTGTGGATGCGGACAAATTTTTAATATCCATGAACCTAATGCCCTAGTATTTCTTCTACACACTTGCCAAACACCTCATCTATTACCTTATGAAGGATTAAGTGCATACTATGACATGAAAATTAACATAGACTTTAAAAGTCTACCTTTTAAATCCAGGGGTTTTCCTGGGTTTGGTCTAGGATTTCTACTTTAGAAAATGTGCTGCACGTTTCTGTAGGCTCTGGCGAACACATTATGCTGTCCTCTGTAACTTGCTTGACCCACAGAACCTTTTTGGAGAGCTGCTCTGTACAGTCCAGCATTTCTGCCAGCGGGTCTGGTTTTGCAGTCATCATAGTCATGCAACAAAATAAGCCTTCGAGATACTAAGGGAGGACTAGGATTACGGAAAATAAGATGCTGCCCTGCTCATTGAACACTTTCTTGTAAGGTCTGTGACTGCGTGTGTCTCAAGCCCGGATCTGCAGCTTTACCGCAAGTTTCCCGCAGCTGAGCCACACCGACCTGATGGGGCCTGGGGCGCTCACGCAGGAGGAATCGCGATCGCAAGTCGCTGGCCCGCCAGCCATCAGCTTTGCAGCCCCATCCTTTCTCGGGGCTCAGGCACTGCCCAAGCCCTCCAAGTGCTCCAGCAATGGGAACTGCAGTAACGACCACCTCAGCAACCACGGTGCGGCACTGGCTCAACCCAGGCCCGCAGCCGCCGCCGCCTCTCGCGGTGGCAGCTCGCCGGGCGGCAGACGCCTGGATGACACCAGGACACACGCGCAGGGCCGACGCTACCAGCAACGCTTACCCCGCCCTCCCAGCCTGAGCACGCACCTCCCTCTCCACGCCCTCTGGCGTCTGTCAGCCAATCCCAGCACCGCGCACGTGACGAGCGCTGCCTGCGATGACCTCATCCCTGGTGTGGGATGACGTCAAATTCAAGATGGATGGAATCACAGCGGCAGCGGCGGCTGCGGCGCGCGCGAGCCGAGTGTGAGCGCAAAGGGACCTGGAGCCTGCCTCGAAGCTGAAGAGCGGTGAGTAATTGTCACGTCCCTTGCCGCAGGAGAACTGCAGGGCCCCGTGGGGAACGATAGCCTGTCCGCAAAACGCGGCCTTTCCTGACGTAACTCTGAGGTGATTTGTCTTTTTCTTCCACCAGCGGGTTGCGGGCTCTGGGCTCTTCTGCGCGTGCGCGGCACCGTGGCGTTTACCGAGCATGCTCGGTCTCCCACGTAGTCGCTTGTGCGTTCATACTGCGCATGCTCTTTGCCCGCACTTGGCCTCGCCCTGCCTACTGCGCATGCGTGGTCCTCTGGTCGGTGGTGCGGTTTGCCCTGACCGGGCTGCCTTGGGTAGCTGCGGCGTCGAGCCCGGGTGCGCGTCCCCTCGGCAGAGCCGTTGCTACGCCCTGCGGGGGAGGGCGCGCGCCACCGTCTGGGCAGGTGCAGAGTTCGCAGGGCGGAACGAACGTGCGCGGAAGGTGGTGGGCGGCCGTGGGGACCCCGCACCTGTCGCGCCCGCGCCTCTGCGAAGGAGTGTGACAGCTCGGTGGCCAAGTTGGCCCTGGGCCTGGCATCTCCTGCAGACGGCCGGACCTCGGAATACATCCCTGTCGCCGGCAGCCTTTGCCTGGGGCTCTGGGCGGGGAAGTGGGTCTGGACACCCAGCGCTCCCTCTCTGGGCAGTCTTCGTCACCCTAACCCCGATCTCCTGGAGCTTGTCTGGTGTGTGTAGGGCCCGCACCTGGTGTCAGGGCCAACCCCTGCACTCGGAATCCCCGGAGTATACCGTGGCAGAGAACTGCACCCGGACAGGTGCCTGCGTGATGTGGAGAGACCCAGGGAGGTTAGGAGCCCACGCCTAACCGGGGACTTTTCCTGTAGTGCCTGGGCCCCTGCCTGTCACCTAGCATCTGAAGCCATGTGTGTTACAGCACAGTCCAGCGATTGTTCACCAGCATGACCCTGAGTCATCAGTTACCCAGTTGGTAGTAGGTTTCTCCTCTTGCTTAAGAGGAGGAAATGTGGATTCATCCATTTTAAGATTTCTCATTGAAAATCAGTTAAGACCTACCCTTTGGTGCTGAAAGGAGTAAGTCCTGGTTCCATGCCTAATGACAAATAGAAGTTAACATTACCTTTTAGTACTGATGTTCAAGCAAAAGCAGACACTTGAGGCTTTGGCAAACTTAAATGTAGCTTTTCACTTCATCTTTCCTTTTAGCATTAGTGAAAACATAGTGTGCTTTAGTCGATGGAAGTAAAAGTTTAAAAAAATACAAGCACAAATTCCTCACTCCTGAGGAATTTACAGTATTTCATGTCAACAGAAATAAACATGTACACTGATAAAGGTTGAAAACTAAAAGTAACAGAAGAGGAAATGTTAAGTCTTCAAGATATTAAGTCTTCAAATGAGAAAGAGGTGACAGATAATTTTGGTTGTCCTCAAAGTCTTGATATGAGGGCAGACACTAGAGTTGTCTAAGGACTATGTGTGTATGTCACAGTGATTCGGGAAAAGGGAAAGCAGAGGCTCTGGCCCAGGAGACCTAGCAAGGGTGTGGGTCTCAGTTCCTGTGTTGGGACCTGTATTGTGTACTGTGATGGGTCTAATCAGCGGAGAGAAAGACTTGAGAGGCATCATCACCTAGGAGTTGTTAAAGCTGTAAGAGTGGACAGACAGCAAGGAACATGCCAGGTGCTGGCGCTGTAACAGGTGAGAAATAACTGAGCAAATCCTCTCATTTCACTGTCATTGCACCACCTATCTCCAGACCCTAAGCTGGGATTAGAGGATGCAGGTGAAAGGGGCCTTCTTCATGAGAAGCCTGAAGGATGACAGAGCAGAAGAATGCTGCTGAAATAGCTTGAGGGGTTATTTCAAGAGATGGAGCATTCTAACCATGTAGGTGGCTGGTGTTTCATCTGTATCTTTCTGCAGAAACCAAGTCAGGTGAGGTAGAAAAGATATTTTAGGTGGCAGAACTGGGTGTGCAAGTTGGTAGGTATATGGTAAGGAGTTCCTAGATGGCACAGAAGTAAACAGACAGTGTGAACTTTGTGTGTCAGTTTACAGTTTGGGATTTTTCTCTGGGAAGTAATAGAGAATGGTATAGGGCAGTGATATGACTAGCTTTGCTTAAAGAAAACAGAAAGACCTGGTTTCCACTCCTGCATTTAAAACAAGTACAGAGGACAAAAAAATCAACCAATTTTTATTGTTACACATGATACCATATTGGGCACTGTAGAGTGTGCCAGGAGATAGTAAATAATTCATTAGTCCCTAAATAGCTTACTGTCCTGTTGAGCCGCAAATGACTAACAGCATACACTGGTGAAGAAGCACTACATAAGGAAGGAGGTGTCTTTATTTAAGCTGAAATGGTCAGGCAAGGTGCGTTAAGATGTTGGCAGGGTTGGTTCCTTCTGTGGCCTCTGCTTGACTTGCAGGGGTCTCTTCTATGTTTTCACAGTATTGTTCCTGTGTTCTGATTTTCTTTTAAGGATGCTGGTTATACTAGATGCACATTTTAACTTAGTTGTCTCATTTTTGCTGAGTTATTTCTGTAAAAACCTCATCACTAAATATTGTGTTCTGGGGTACAGGGCCTTAGGAATTGGGCAAGTGAATGGAGTAGGAGTGGAGTCACAACTCAGCCCTAATAAAACAAAGCTTCCCAGAGGACTTAGAACTTGAGGTAGGCTGGAGAGGAGCTGGCATAGCCAACTGCAGATCTGATAACAAAACAAAGAAGGTGGCAAGGGATACGAAGCAGGACATTATCCTGGTGAGTAACTATGGGAAAGAATTTTAAAAGCACTGATAACTTGAAAGCCAGTTTTTAATAAATCCTTACAGTCCATGTTTTTAAAAAAAATTTTGCATTTTAGCATAATGAAGAGCCATTGCTATTAACTGTTTTGTTTCTAACCAGGGCACAGGCAGGCTCTGTTCATTCAGGTCTTATGTCTCACTAAAAAATGATAAGGATTAGGGAAATGGGCTGGTAGTCTAAGACCTGTCTGGCAAGCACAGGGACCCAGGTTCAATCCCTGGTACTGCATGCCCTGCTGGCCCTGAAACTCTGGGCACACTTGTAATCCCAGTGCTGGGGAGGCTGAGACAGTAGGATCACTATGAGTCCAAGCAAGACCTTGTACTGAATAAATAAGTGAATAAATAAATAAATAAAATTTTCAAAAATTTAATGACAAGATGTTTCCTGACCATCCTTCACAGCCCTCTATTGCTGCAGCCCACCAGCCTTTAGGGATTTAGCTCACTGAAAGTTTTTCATTCGTTTTCCTGGTTATCTAATTCATTTCACTAGAAAGTGAATGTTTGCGAGCTCCATATTTCAGATGCATCTAATCACACCTCATGAGAAAAGTTGGTAAATAAGCTGAATTGCTAATGGTACTGGCTGTGCATGTGGGAGGCCTGGTCAGAGTTTTGCTTTAGGCAGTTCAGTCTAGCAGCAGCTTTAGAAGAGGGTTTGAGATACGTGACAGGAAGGCTGAAGGCCGTGTGAAAATGGATGAGTTAGGGTTCTGTAGAAAAGAGAACAGAAACTGACCAGTTGGCTTGAATTGAAAAAGAAATATATTGTAGAAATATAAGATTTTTCTTAAGAGTTTAATAAGAAAAAAATGGGACTGGAAAGACTAAAACCAGAGAGATTTCAGGAATCAGTATATGGCAACCAGTGGTGGTTCTTCAGTTCCTGCTGAGATGGATCAGTGTCATTCATCATGGCCTCTGTCATTCTCAAGACCAAATTCCAGGGAGAGGGGTTTTGTTGGTTGGACATTGGGTGTGTGCTTGCTGCTATCAGACTGTGCTCCCCAGCTGCTGGGATCTGTACGCTGCTGCAGCATGGGGAGGGTGCTGGCCTTTGTGATCTGGAGTAATCCCAGAATACGCCTTTGTGCCAAATCCACAGGAAGGGGACAGGAGACTACAAATTTGAGAAGTGGATACAGGTAGTAACCTAATTCCAGCTCCTGCAAAGGGATCTTCAGCTTGCTTGTCTGTGAAATCTGAGGCACCATAGATGTCTTCTGGATGTCTGCACTGTCAATAAGTGTAATGAGGAGACTGGACTCTTGGCCAACTTCCTGTCCCTTCTGAACAGTGAAGTCAAAGGGGGAAAGTGAGAGCCAAATCCAGATGGGCTATGTGTTTTTCTGTCCAGAGTCAAAGGCAGGTGCTCCATGTGTACAGCTGGGTGCATGCCTGTGTCATGCTGGGATCAGGTAAGCTGTCTCCCAACATGCCAGCTGGTTAGTATGACTAGAGTTCAGTGTAGAGTGATACTCTAGGTGTGAGATGACATCTTTCTATAGAACAGTTAGCGAGAATTTTGTGAGTCAATCCTACAGAACAGCTTTACTTTTAATACCCTTTAGCTGTTTCATCTCTGAAATACACCATCCTCTGTTTTATCTCTGAAACCTGAAAGGTAGATCATTTTGGTCCTTTTCTCATCTCTCACTCATTCCTTCATGTCTTTGTACTGAGTATCTTTCTTCCTGTTCTTCTGCTTCTGTCCCCAAAATGATCTATATGCCAAAATTGCTACTTTCTGACTCCATTCTTTCAGAAATGTTCACTTCCTGCAGCCAATCCAGCCCTGGCATAAGAAAGAAAATACTGGGTTTAACTAGTTTATAGTATAATATGAATGTTCCATCCCCACTTTAGTGTACTGGAAGAATTTGAGATGGTAGTATGAGATAGTTTTCTAGAATGCAGCTATAAGGCTTCCTGGTCATTCTAGGGAATTGAACTGGTAGCCAGGATGACCCTTCAGAATTTGCTAAACCCAAAGATGAGACAAGCACTTCTGATATGTCTGCAGTAGAAATGTGAAGGGAGTCTTTGGTCTACTGTGTCATGTGGGAGCCTCAGGCATTCCTTGAGCCTCCACTAAGAGCAGTTCCACTATCCTCTGCCCTGCCTACCCCCAGCCACTTCTAGAGCTTTCTGAAATCAGTATCCTCCCAGCACTGTGCATTTTTCACCAAAATGTTGTCTAAAATGGCCAACTTGCTCCCCTCCTTACATAGCATCCTCTATGCATGGGAAGGAAATGGAGAGAGGTGAAAGTGAGGCATGTGCCAGCCAGGAGTTACTCCTAGCAGATGAGTGTACTTTTTGCCAGTATTGCTTTGCTAAGCCCTCCTGGAAAGTCTGGTGGAGGGAGTGTCAGCCACATTTATGAAGCATGGAAACTGGCACTTGAAAAGACCCAAGTGGTCTGTAGAGGTGACCTGAATCAGGGGCAAGTAGTCTGTCTGTGAGGCTGAGGCTTTTCCATGGAACTGTGATGTCTCCCTTGAGCTTTTAGCCATAAAAAAAGTGTCTTACTTTGAGATTTTGGGAAGCAACATGAAATGGACCGTGCTAGCAGTTTTGGACAGTGTTTGTGTGCTAGGTCCAAGTGTCAGCTGGCCAGCTATGTCAGAGTGTAGTTTCAGGAGGTTCCTCTCAGCTTGGCCTGCTACCTAGAAGAAAGCCTTTTCTTTCACATCATTCTATGTTCCCTGATTTTTCTGCTGTGGTCACTGTGCTGGTGCTTGTGCATTGTAAAGTAGGGAACAGTGGAGATGGAAGAAGCTGTTGCCAGTAGTGGTAACCTGCAGTCAGACCTGAGATGCCCTGTGTTTGGTAAGCCAGAGATACTGTCTCATAACTGAACCTGCAGTAAGATGGGATTTCCCATGTCTGGAACCTGAGACTACACCAAGAAAAAGTGCACTGATCAACAAAGTAGCCTCTGAGGGCCACTGAGCAGAGCAGTGGAAAAGTCTATAATAAGACCAGTGTGCACTCCATCAGCCAGAGAGGCTCACTGGACTGTCTCCCATGTTTTCCAATGTAGCAGTTTATATTTTCAGCTTAGTTGTTAAACTCAACAAATATATTCATCTTTTGGAGTAAAAGAGTAAAAATCCAGCATGGATTGTTTGCAGCTGGCCTAGGAAAGGGCCATTGTCTTCAAGCCCTAATAATTGAATTCAGATTGTCAAGCCAGGATCTTCCATGAAGGAGGCATCCACACAGCCTCCCAGAAGCCTCTCTCCCACATCCAGGGCTGGAAGCTGTTGCTCCTGCTACTGATCTCCCTTGGCCTCAACTGTAGACCCTCACTTTCCTCTTCGTCTCCACTTCAGTCCAGCTTCTCCCTGTGCATCCCCTTTGCTCCAGCCAGATGGGACCTCCTTTTGCAGCTCCTGCCATGCCTGAGGCTCTGTCTTGTCTACCCTTGTTCCTTAATAACCTTTGTCTTTCCACACTCTCCAATTCCTTTCTTGACTGCAGTATTTCCAGGGTCTGGTGGCCTGTCTCTTCCTTGGCAGCCTGTCTGTTGACTGCACACTGGACTGTGCTGGCAGACTATCTTGGCCTGCCTGTTACTGTGCAAAGCTCCAACTCTAAGAAGTAGGCCATGCTTCTTGGGTTTACATCCTCCTGGCAAGTAGAGTTCTAGAGCATTCTGGGTGGATCCCAGCCATGATGCCTTTAAGAGCCCAGGCACATCTACAGCCATATCACCCTGAACACACCTAATCTCATCCAGACTCTGGGACTACAGCTGTCTCAGGGGCCACAGGG
This sequence comes from Myocastor coypus, assembly GCA_004027025.1. Taxonomy (NCBI): domain Eukaryota; kingdom Metazoa; phylum Chordata; class Mammalia; order Rodentia; family Myocastoridae; genus Myocastor; species Myocastor coypus. The sequence continues at coordinate 26,561 of PVJA010001079.1, read as the reverse complement.
AAATGGTTGACCTTCCAATTTTCCCAGCTTGTTCAACAGGAATGGTGACCCGTCTCTCAGAAGATCCTGTGAGAATTAGAAAACTAGAGGAACTACTGTGTGAGTTTAAGGGTTCTGCCCCTGAGCATGCTCTGCTTTTTAACTGTGTGGTCTCCAGCAGGTGCCTTACCCTCTGGAGCTCAGTTTCCTTGTCTGTATATTGACAGTAATAACATATACCTTTGAAGGATTGTGTAAATTCTTGGTTGATGAGCAGAAGGTGTTTACATACATCAGGTATTTTGAGTATACCACAAGTGTTTGCATGGGAGAAGTAGAAAATAATATCACATGGTTCCTGTGCTCTGGGGTGTCAGGGCTTCAGACCTCTTGGGCTAACAGGCTCACTGATGACTGTCTGTGGAGGTCACAGCCAAATGAATGGTTTCTAGTACCCCATCCCCAAATTTCAAGGACAGGTGATATTTATCTATAGCTTGATTATCTGATTCCCAGATATTTTTGTTCAGGGAAGATAAAAGCCTGTGTTGTAAAAGATCAGATGCAGTTACCTAGAGCAAGATCAGGGCTGTGAAGAAGGAAGAAAGGAACCTTTCTAATCTGTGAGCAGTGAGAAGAATTCACATGTCATTTGAGGAGTGGCATGACTTTGTGACCAGGACTTGGACTGTCTCGTGGCTCATCCCTTAGTTGGATCTGTGGTTTAAGTCTCTCTTTGTGTTTTGGATTCTCTGCAGATCAGACTTAGTTGCAGGGTCTGGATGTAGGCATTTATATGGGAATGCATGTTTACATGGATTCTAGGAAGCACAAGAAAGGAAGTCAGACAGTTAGTTCCCCACTGAGGAGCTTGGGCTAACAGGGTCTCACACATGGAGTGCAGAGCTGAGTTCCACATGAAGCACCCTGAACTCCAGAGTGGAGGGTGTCTTCCATCTGTTCATCTCTAATCCTTTCCTGCTGTCCCCAAAGCCACACCATTAAAAGTGGCTGTGCCTTTCCTTCCCTAACACCACCTAGTCCCAGCCCCTTGGTGGGAGCAGCAAACTCCTGCTAGCCCCGCCTTCTACTCTGGTCCTGTGTGGTCAGAACCACTATGTTTACTGTAATTTAGGCTTTGCTATCCCTCTGCCCATGTTGTGATGCCCTCCAGCCCTGCACAGCCTTGCCTTCTCACTATTTCTGAAATGGGACCTGCTTTTTGCTCTACCCTCTGCTGTGCTGTCCTTCCCTGGACAGCCACAAACTTGTCCATGCTTCCAACGTCTCTCCTGTGTCATTTGTTGAGTGGTAAATGGTATGGGAAGCTCCTGCTACTATGAGGGTGTTGTAGCTGTCAAGTCAGCAATAGGTAATGTCACCTTATTTGGTGCTCATGCTGGCATTGTGTGTATGCTGCTGTTTTGTCTATTTAGTCATGGTTCACACTGCTCATAGAGGCAAGCTCACCTAGCCCAGCTCCCTGGCTGTCCAGCTGTTGAAACTCCAACTTGCAGAGAGCAGTGAACCTTAGATCTTATTAAATGTATGCTTGCAGGGGTGTGTATGTCTACCTGAATTGAGTGTCCAGCTCTTACTGTACATTTTTCTACACTGTCATGGTTGGGTTTTTTTAATTGCTAGTCTCACCTCTAGGTTGAATTTAAACACCCACTTATTTTGCTTCTGCATCTGTTGCTTTCCCGGTGGCAGTATCTCAGAAATTCTTAACAGGGCCAAGTCAAGGCCCATGGAATGGTAAACTGACTTTTCCTACTCAGCTTATCATGAGGAGAAGGTCTTTACACAGGTAAATATGTGATTCTTAGACTGTCATTGGGGTGGAGAAGTCCCAGTGGCTAACAGATAAGGCAAAATAAGGAAGGACTTCTGCCATGCAATAGTTACAGATAGAGGGGCAGAAGCAAAGGGAGGCATGGCAGGCTTGGCCTGGTGCTAGTATGGTGCTGGCCTGTAGGCATCATCCCAGAGGCAGGGCCACGCCCAAGTCAGTTCCTGACCCTGGTGGGAAGTGGGAGAAGCACTGAGAGGTGTGCACTGTGTAGCTGGCTTCTGGCTAGTGGCACCATAGATCCTCTTTCTGAGCTGCTCTGAAGAATTTGGATCTGAGATAGAACTCACAGACTACTGGGGCCTGGTGTGGTCCATCTGAAGTACCTGCTCCAAGATGTGAGGCTGTTTTACATGGTTCTTGCTTATTCTGGTTCCATTCTGATAGCAGAGTAAATGTCAGAACAGGTTTTTTTAATGGGTGATTCTGGTGATGAAACCCAAGGCCTCATTCAGGCTGCATCATGAAAACAAACCAGATGCATATATTAGACTCACAGACCCATGGAAGGGTCACCAACTGAGCGGAGCCCAGGTGTGGCCTGTGAAGTGGCTGTCTTTCCAGGAGCACCTTTAGATTATTTTATAAAACATTAATCGTGTTCTTTCTGAAAGTTAATGTACATTTGCTGAGTGCTTAGTAGAGACATCTTCACCTCAGCCTTGTGGGAGAGCAGTGTTCATCCAACTCCATGCAAGGGATCAGCACAGGGGCAGCAGGTTATGACGGTGTGCCTGGCAGAGGAATGGGTGGTTTGCGCTGAGAGTAGGCACTAGGGCACAGGCCACCAGGCACCCTCAGTTTGTTTTTAGATTAAAGGAGAGTTTCAGAGAAATCACAGTTGAAATTGCTCATTTCAGTTTAGAACCAGGGGTAAAGTTTTCTTTGTGCTGTTGTTGAAAATGTGAATTGGTGAGGTAATAGTATTCAGGAGGTTTCTAGGCAATTAATATAAGAAAGCAAACACTTTCCTATTCTTTAATACTTCCAACCTTAGGCCGAGCGTGGTGGCTCACGCCTGTAATCCCAGCACTCCGGAGGCTGAGGCAGGAGGATTGGTGCGAGTTCGAGACCAGCCTGGGCTACAAAAGTGAGCTCAAGGCCAGCCTCAACTGCATAGTGAGACCCTGTCTCAAAAATACAAAAAAAAAAAAAAAAAAAAAAAATACTTCCAACCTTAAACACTGGTTCAATTAGCAGATGATTTTTCTCTTTCAAAATTTTAACAAGACTGCTACTTTGCAGCTCATTGCTAGCATTTCACTTAAGTACACATTTAGAATTAGAGGCTTGGGGATTTTAATAATTCTTATTTGTTTTCTGAATTTCTTAAAAACTAGGCATCAAATGGATAAAGACCCTAAATACTAATCTTTATTTTCACATATCAAGTATCATATATCACTTCCTTATCTGCTTGCCATGTTCTTACAACGTTCAATGATACAAAAATGCTTATTATGGTCTTCAGGGTTTTTGGGGGAGGGGATGGTCATCACGGTGCATTGAACCCAGGGTCTCGTACACACAAGGCAAGAGCTCTACCATTGGGGCACATCCCCAGCCCCCTATTACGGCCTTTGGTTCTGAAGGTTCTTCACTTTCATGACGGATAGTCATGTGAATTTTTTGTTTTAGTAGGGTAGCTTAGAAAGCTCTTATTAACTCAGTCTGCTGCCCACCCACCCTGGCGCTGTAGACCAACAGCTATGTCCCTGCCCTCAGAGCCTCTCCTTCCTCTGAGCTGTTTGCTGCCGTGTGGTGACGGTTTTGCCTCTGTCTTTCAGATACGCCTGTGCAATGGAGGGGCTATTGCACTATATCAACCCAGCACATGCCATCTCCCTGCTTAGTGCCCTCAACGAGGAACGCCTCAAGGGACAGTTGTGCGACGTGCTCCTGATTGTTGGGGACCAGAAGTTTCGAGCCCACAAGAATGTATTGGCTGCTAGCAGCGAGTACTTTCAGAGTTTGTTCACAAATAAGGAGAACGAGTCACAAACTGTCTTTCAGCTTGACTTCTGTGAGCCAGATACTTTTGATAATGTCCTGAACTACATTTACTCCTCATCCCTGTTTGTGGAGAAAGGTAGCCTTGCTGCTGTGCAGGAGCTGGGGTACAGCCTGGGCATCTCTTTCCTAACCAACATTGTCTCCAAAGCCCCACAGGTGCCCTTCCCGCTGTGTCCCAGCAGGAAGAGAGTGTCTCTGGATGAGGATGAGACCAGCTCTCAAAAACGCAGTGTCATTGTGTGCCAGGGCAGGAGTGAAGCACCTGGGAAAGCTGTGGGTCTAAACCCGGCTGACCTCAGCCCCGTTTCCCGACTGTCCCCCAGCATCACAGGCAAGAGCAGTTCTAGCAAGGTGCATGGCCTGAAACCTGCAGAACCGCTCCCCAGTCTGTCCTTGCCTGAAAAGAGCTGGCCAAAAGATGGTGCTTCAGGGTTTGCAAAGTCCCTGGAGCATCCTGTAGAGGACCCAAGTAGAAGCAGTTTGATGAAGAGAAATGCAGTGCTGCCCTCCAAGCCTCCACATGACAGAGAGGCTGTGGACGACAGGCTAGGGGGGAGCAGTCAGCTTCCAAAGGGCAAAGCTATAGAGCTGGCGCTGAAAAGGCCTCGGCCACCAGTTCTGTCCCTTCGCAGCTCCTCGGAGACACCATACCTGTTAAAGGAAACTAGTAAGGGAGGAGGTCAAGGTGAGGAGAGAAACTTGTTGTACTACTCCAAGCTGGGCTTGGTGATCCCATCCAGTGGCTCTGGTTCTGGAAACCAAAGCATTGACAGAAGTGGGCCTCTTGTAAAAAGCCTCCTACGACGGTCCCTGTCCATGGACAGCCAAGTCCCTGTCTATTCTCCCTCCATAGACCTGAAATCCCCCCAGGGCTCACCCGCAGCATCCAAGGACATGCCAGGCAGTGTTTTCTGTACTTTAACTCAAAAAACTTCTTTACAAGACTGCAGTGAAAGAAAAGCAGCCCCGGAAGACCGGCCCCCAGTGCTGCAGCCGCACCGCCTCAGGTCTTTTAGTGCATCTCAGTCCACGGAGCGGGAGGGCACCGCCCCAGTGACCGACTTGCGCATTAAGACTGAGCCCAGCAGCCCCCTGTCAGACCCCTCAGACATCATCCGAGTCACTGTGGGAGACACGGCAGCTGCAGCTACAAAAGACTTGCCTCTGAAAACTGAGGAGGACCTGAAGGATATGAGCAGGCTCCCAGCCAAGAGGAGGTTCCAGGCAGACAGAAGGTCACCCTTTAAGAAGGCAAAAGTCAATGAGCATGGACCCCCAGCTTCAGATGAGAACTGCGAGGATGGCCTGAGCCCTCCTCCCCTTGATGGCGAGTTCCCAGATTCTGACTTGAACAAAGATGAATTTGGTGAGTTGGAGGGGACAAGACCAAACAAAAAGTTTAAATGCAAACATTGCCTTAAAATCTTTAGATCAACAGCAGGTCTTCACCGCCACGCTAATATGTACCATAACCCAGAGAAGCCCTACGCTTGTGACATCTGTCACAAGAGGTTTCATACCAACTTCAAGGTGTGGACACACTGTCAGACCCAGCACGGCATAGTGAAGAACCCGTCCCCAGCCGCGAGCTCCCACGCGGTTTTGGATGAGAAATTCCAAAGAAAGCTGATTGACATAGTGAGAGAGAGGGAGATTAAGAAGGCCCTGATCATTAAGCTGAGGCGCAGCAAGCCTGGCTTTCAGGGCCAGAGTGGCTCCCCAGCGCAGCAAGCCATCAAGAGGAACTTGCGCTCACGAGCCAAAGGCACATACATTTGTGCTTACTGTGGAAAAGCATACCGCTTTCTCTCTCAGTTTAAGCAGCACATAAAAATGCACCCAGGAGAAAGAACCCTCGGAGTAAATAAAGTTGCTAAGCCAAAAGAGCATGCTCCTCTGACCAGCACGGCAGAGAGCAAGGAGCTTTACCCGTGCCGCCTCTGTAATGCTAAGCTCTCTTCTCTTCTAGAACAAGGCAGCCATGAGCGCTTATGCCGGAACGCCACCGTTTGCCCTTACTGCAGCCTCAGGTTCTTCTCGCCCGCCCTGAAGCAGGAGCACGAGGACAGGTGTGAGTATAAGAAGCTGACCTGTCTGGAGTGCATGCGCACCTTCAAGTCCTCCTTCAGCATCTGGCGGCACCAGGTAGAGGTGCACAACCAGAACAGCATGGCCCCTGCTGAGAGCCTCTCTCCGCCCACACTGGACCATAATGGTGAGCTGCCAGCTACCACCCGGCCCCAAGCCCAGCCTGAGCCTAATAAGGCAAACCATGTTGCTGCCCCACCCAAGGAGGACACTGCGCTCAGCGACTCTTCAGAGCAAGTGAACTTCGACTCAGAGGACTCCACCTGTCTCCCTGAAGATCTCAGCATCTCCAAGCCACTAAAAATCCAGGTGAAGGAGGAACCCTCTGAGGAGGCTGAGGAGGAGACACCCGAGGCCAACACAGCCACCCGGGACTCAGGCCCCAGCAGGGAGGCAGGGCTGTGGCCCTGCGAGAAGTGTGGGAAGGTGTTCACGGCACACAGGCAGCTGGAGCGACACCAGGAGCTCCTGTGCTCTGTGAAGCCCTTCATCTGCCACGTGTGCCACAAGGCCTTCCGCACCAACTTCCGCCTATGGAGCCACTTCCAGTCCCACATGTCTCAGGCTGCAGAGGAGCCCATGCAGAAGGAGGTAGATGTAGGCCCCATGCCTACCAATTCCCCCTCACCACCACCCCTGCCGCCCCCACCTCCCCTGCCCAAGATCCAGCCTCTGGAGCCTGACAGCCCCACCGGCCTGCCAGAAAACCCAGCCCCTGCCACTGAGAAGTTGTTTGCACCTCAGGAGTCAGACACCCTCTTCTACCACGCACCACCCCTTTCGGCAATCACTTTCAAGAGACAGTTCATGTGCAAGCTCTGCCACCGGACATTCAAGACTGCCTTCAGCCTCTGGAGCCATGAGCAAACACACAACTGAGACTCGCTATAGGCTGTGTCCTTGGCAACTGAGTATTTTTCAAATAAAGGCTGGAAATTGTTACGCTTGAATTTAGACTTGAGATAAACTGATAACAAATAGAAAAGTCCTCATGCAACTTGAAAAATGAACTGAAATACCGCAGTTCTGCCCCTCTCAGTGACTAGGGGGTTTGACTTCATTGCTGTTGAAATTGGGTGAATTTTGATGAATTGCATGGTTCTTCATTCCAAGGTGTCAGCATAATCACTTAATTGAGGTTTTTGTTTTTTTACTCATTTGTAACTAGCTTTGGGAATGCTAGCAAAGTATTCCTTTCTTTTGCTTATCTTAGACACCTAATTCTAATTCAATTTTAGCCATGTTCTTAAGACCAAAAATATCAGAAAGAAATGGAGTGATTGCAGTATTATTTTAGATCTTAAAATACTTTAGCAATAAAAAAAGATAAACCTCAACTTTAATAAATTATCCTGACACTTGATAAAAACAAATATTTGGTATTTTGTGGTCATTTAGAACTTTCTTTTTGTATGGAAGTGGTAGGAAACTTAAATCAGCAATAGACACACTTAAAGTTTTATAAGATAACAGACCTTGGCCATGGTCACTTAGTATAAGAATGACAGTTGCGCTGTAAGAAGACAGGGATAAAAAGCATGGTTTGCAGGGTCCTGCTAGTGCTGTTCCAGGCAGCTGATGTCGCAGGTGTATTCTGAACACATGTGTGGGCTGTACATCTACTATGCCCAGTCCTGGTTCCCACCCCACGGAAAGAAAGTCAGTGTCTGGTGTCCTCTGATTCATGCTGTCACAAATTGAAAAGGTGAGTGTAGTTGGGACAGAGAAACCAAAGCTGATGTGTGGCACTCACTTGGAGTCTCATACTAGCGTGACAGGTGAATGAGGGCACGTGCTTAGACAGGACAGCCACTCTGCACCCTAAATCTCTGCTCCCCTGAGCCGGCACAGTGGATGGTTCCCCGTAGTGCCACACTGTTCTGGAACAACCCACACAGTGCCTGTGAGTTCCTGCCTACCTCACAGGTGTGGGCTCTGCAGCCCATCTTGTCAGCTGTGAGCCATGGCTTGATGCCCAGAAATATGCATGAAAGCACTTATGCAGGGTCCAAAGTTAGCTTTGCTACTTACTGTGGTCCAGACGGTTTGGTGGGGGGGGGGGGTGTCTTTTGTATACATTGTAATTAGAAGAGTTTTAGAAGGTGTTATCCAAAGCTCAGCAGTGTATTTCAAAAGGAAAAACTTGTGTGGGAAGGGTTACATAAAGAAATAGTGAAACAACAAAATCCTTTTAAGATAGGGACACCAATTAAGACTCTGAGTTTATACATATTTTTTTTACCAGCTATTCTTTCAAATTAAAGTCAGTTACTGATAGAGAAATAAATTTGTGCTCTAGCAGAAAAAACCCTACTCATCATTTTTATTACCAACATTCCATACTGGTCATAAGAAAGATACTCTTTGTTGCAACACAACATTTTTATAAACTACTAATTGACTTTGTGTATTATAGAAACTACATATGAAATTTTGCCTTTCATCCTTCCACTTGAAAAAACTTATAAAAAATCCCAAAATATTTTAGTACTATTTTGTTCTTCAATTTGATGGAGAAAGGAAAATAAAGTTGCAGTTATTGATCCTTGCTATCTTTCTATTTGTTGAAGAAATCTATGCATTTTAAAGACAAAACTGACCTTTTATGAAGGCAGCATCATGATGGGGGTTGTATGTGAACTCGCTCTGTCATGTGGTGTCTTTTGCTTTGAACACCCTGGCTGCTGTCACCTCTTCTAGAGGGCAGTTCCTGAGTCTCATCTGCATGGCCATCAGAGGCTCTGAAAGCCTCACACCTTCAGTCTTGGCATTGTACATTCAGTATTCCAGGACTTGAAACTTCAGGCTACATTTTTGAAGGTTTTTTAAATACTCTTAATCAGTAAAAAATATTTTTGATCAAAATATAGGCTCCGCATATCTGTTAGATTTTAAAAATTACCAGTGTTTTTGTCTTGTTCACATTTTTGTCTAGGGAAGAAATATGAGATTTCAAATAAAATTTTGAACCAAAAACATTTATAAATGCAGTTCTGGTTTTTCTATTACTTTTTATACTGTACCTTAAAAGCATTAGGCTGAAAGAGTTTATTTTGGTGGTCAAAAAAAGAAAAAGCTTCGACTGGTGTAACTATTTTAAATGTTAAGTAGGATAATGAAAGACACATTAAATGCTTTTTGTAAAGAATGTTTATCTTGGCCAGTAGGCAGATACTTGGTGTAAAATAAATGGATCTTTCATCTTTGCAACTAAAAATATTCTTGTAAATGTTTTCTTCTGATTGTAATTAATTTTTAAAAAGGTAGAAAATTCATTATTCCTTGTAAGTATTGAGGATGCCTGCTTTTTTATGCTGTTTGTGAAAGAATGTAAAACATTTTAATATATTCTGTTCACCTGAGAACTTGGTTATTTTTTTTTATGTGGTGGATGGAGGGAGTAAAAAAAATGTGTTTTTATTATTCAAAGTAAGCAATGGAGGCAACAAATATTGTACATTTTAATTGTAATATTTCAAGATTAATAATAGAACATTCATCTTTAAGACTAGTATAGATTTAGTTTTTCCAAAATGTACAATTCATTAACAACATTACTTACATTTGTGGGAAGGTGTGTGTCCTTGGTTTTCTGTTTCATCAGAGGTTCTGTGTTGTTTGCCTTTTTGAGACAGGGTTTTAACTATGCAGTTCAGGCTGGTCTTGAACTCACTTTGTAGCCCAGGCAGGCCTCAAACTCATGACAATCTTCTTGCCTCAGCCTGCTGAGTGATGAGATTACAGGTATGCACCACTACACTTCAAGAGATCATTGAAGGCATAGTACAATTTGCCCAATACTAAATTGGTTCTTGCCTAAGTATGTCACCCCCTTGGCATCACCGAGAGGAGGCTGTGAGATGTTGAAACATGCCCGCAGACCGCAGTTGGCCTTGGCTACTTCAGTTGGCTCCCGGACTGTATATGTGTATGACTGTTAAAAAAGAACATACTGGCATTTTCTTCATACAGAAATAATTAGGTATCACTCCTAACAAATTTCTTTATAAACTTCATCCAGTTAACCATAATTGGAATATTGCAAGTCACTTTGTTAATTTCTGATGTCACAATGTTTTTTGCAATAGTGAAATGCATTATTGATTTAACTAATGCTGATATGCAATTAGTAAGTGTTTTTTAACAGTGACTACTAGGGAGTTTGTTTTAAAAACAGGTTTTCCCCTTTTGTGGTTTTAGCACTTTAAAAAGTTTGATGTTTGCGTTAATTCCCAAGGCAGCTCTTCTCAGGAAGGGCTCTGGCTCTCTAGGCAGCATTTCCACAAGACAGGAGAAAGCTCATGGGTATTCAGAGTCTGGATGATAAAAACAGAAGAGAGTTCATATTAGGTGTTTTAAAAATTCACTTTAGAATCAGATTTTGGGAAACTGAAATATTTTACTGTAAGTCTTTAAAATAATTGAATCGCAGCATTGTTTTGTGATTTCTTAGTGCTGTCTAAATTTCTAGTTATTCTTGGTCAACAATGAGTATCAAAAGGTGGTAATTGTTACTGACATTAGTCCCACTCTCATAGTTTTCATTGAATAGATGCTTACTGTTCAAAGAACAACATGTGAGTGGTTTTACAATTGTGTGTTTTAATTGTCATGCCTCAGCAGAGGAAATTCTTCAGTTTTAGAAATAAGCTTTTTGAACTAAACATAGTAAAATAATGTTAATCCATTGCTTACTTGTACCCAATTCTACTGTTTGTTTACTTTGCTGAAATCTTTACTGAGAATGATTGGAGTCAATAAATGTGTTGTATTTTGCTGAGTCCCAGTCTCCTTGATCCTTGAGACACAATGGTGACAGTGGCTAGGAGTAGCACTCTTACATGGGGAGGACAGAGGACATCTCCCACCCACGCGCCTCAAGCATTTCCTGCTTGCTACTGAGTTAACTAGAGCCTGAGAAGCTTTGCTTGGCCATCTTTTACCTTTCTGTTCAGGTTCATGGTTTCTTGCCTGCCTCTTTTCTTTTCTTTTCTTTTCTCTTTTCTTTTCCCTTCCCTTCCCTTCCCTTCCCTTCTCTTTTCTTTTTTTCCCCCATTCCTGTTTTTTAGACATGATCTTGCTATGCAGTTCAGGGTAGTCCTGAACTTTGTAGCCCAGGTTGATCACAAAGATCCTCTTGTCTGTCTCTTGAGTGCTGGGATTATAGGCATATACCACCACATCCAGCTGCCTGTCTTGCTTTTAAAGTGGTAATTTTAGGAGGAATGGGGCATGTAGTGTGCAGAAACTAAGCATCTCTGTGTTGGTAAGTCACTGTGCTGTTGCAAGGCTAGTTTTATTCCTGACTTAAGGTTAAGCATTGCAGCCTTCTCCCTCCTACTAGGTACTCCCATCCCACACAACTGCCTTTTGTAGATAGCTATTGCCTCCTATGGAGGTGGAGATACAATGGACAGGCACTGAGGAGGGCATCTCCGAGCCTGTTGCTGACTGATTGACACTCTGCCATGTGCTTACCTTCATCCATGTCCTGAGCCAGCCTTTCTGGAGAGCATCTGCACCCAACCCCAGGCACAAGTGATGCAGTCATTGGAAATGTCCTGCCTGCCATTCTGTTAGTCTACAAGTATCTTTAAAAGACCAACCAAAGCTGGGTGTGGTGGCACACATCTATAATCCCAGCACTTAGGAGGCTGAGGCAGGAGGATCGGTGTGAGTTCGAGACCAGCCTGGGCTACAGAAGTGAGCTCAAGGCCAGCCTAAAACTGCATAGTGAGACCCTGTCTCAAAAAAAAAAAATAAAATAAAATAAAATAGAAGACCAACCGAATGAACTGTTTCCTCCTGGCAGGATTACAAACTTTGGAGCTTTGAGTTTCTTGTGATCCTATCTCCTCAGCCTTCAGCACATGCTCAAGACAGATGTTTGTGCCCATGTGTCGCACCATGTGCTCCTGACCACTTCCCAGGCACCTGCTCCTGTGTTTTCTGATTTCTCCTGAGCTGGGCTTCCCATTTGCCACCAGCAGCTCCAATGTCCCAAACTTCCTAGTCCTGTTGATCCCCAGCAACAGGGATGGAAACTGGAAAGCAGTATCTGGTTGGTTTTCTAAGATACTTCTGAATTCTGTTATCTTTACAAATATAAGATGAGAAAATAATTTTCAATATTTTCTTATTAATCTTTTTATAAAATGTAAGAAATGCCTGTGGTCGGTTAAGGAAGGTGGTTGTGGCTGGGTGGTTCTTGGGGTTATGTAGGGGTTTTTTATTATATTTTTCCTTATTTTTTTAATATGCTTTAAGTTGAAACATTCTCAAATGTTTGGGGGGAAACATCCTCTTCCAGTGGGTCCTTGTGCTCATCTTGTGAGGAGGCTGTCCTGAGCAGGGGAACTTCACGGCATCTGTGCATGTGTTCTGTGTGGATTCCACCCTCCTCTCCCCTCCAACTTTTGCTTCTTGGGTTGTTGTGCTGTCCCCTTATTTTGCTACATTTCTATAGTTAAGTTGGTTTACTTAAATGATTCATGTTTAGGGGAACAAGAAAAAATTTGTTTCAACTCCTGTGTGTGTGTGTGTGTGTGTGTGTGTGTGTGTGTGTGTGTGTGTGTGTGTTTATTGCTGGGCTTCTAAGACGCCCATGAGGTCACCTGAGTTTGGAGAGCTTCCCACTTAATTCCTGGCTTACCCTGAACAGTAAGAGGAATAGGCATCTAGTGCTCAGGATACATAAGGCCCATGCACCTGGTAATATTTGCATGCCATCTGCAAGCTGGTCTCCCTCTTGCATTATGTTTTCATTCTGCATCCTCCTTTCTTGGGGAGCCCAGCACCTTGCCCCTTTCAATCTAGAATTTCCTCAGCATGACTTATGGTCCCATTACTTGGACCAGAGTCTTATGTCCCTTAACTGGAGTTGAGTGTTTTCTCAACACCAGGTACAACCATGTGTTTGTGGGCACAATACACAGAAGCTGTGGTCTCTTCATGTCACCCCAAAGGGCAGCCTGGAGTGCCACCTGTCTTCTGATGACAGCATTAGTTTTAATTATCTTATCTACAGCATTTCCTGCCGGTTTCTCCATTGTTATGTGGGGTAATGGGAATCAAACTCCCCTGAGCTAGTTTCCAGCCCTTTCATTTTATTTTGAAACAAGCTTTGGGGCCTGGTGGGATGGCTCAGTGGTCTAAAGCCCCTGCTTGGGAAAGCTTGGGCGGCTTCAGGGACCGCGTTTCAATACCTGGCACCACATGCTGCGCCAGCCCTGCCCTCGGGGCGGGCTGAGCCAGCCATAAAAATAGCCATAAAAATGAGTGAATAAACAAATAAAGGTTCCGAAACAAGAAAATAAATAAATAAATAAAATTTTAAAAATCTTAAAAAAAAAAAAAAAAGAAACAAGCTTTCCTGAGTTGCTCAGGATGGTCTCAAATTCACAACCCTCTTGCCTCAGCCTCCTTCCTGAATAGCTGAGATGATAGGCACATGTCACTGCACCCAGCCTCACCCATGACCAGTTTTACCAGATGCCAATTTGAGCATCTGTTGGTAATTTCTGCCTGGGTTATTTTATAACCATTACCAAGTGCAGACATCTTCATCACATCATCCCTTCATCTTTTTGTGGGGCTTTATACTGTTAAAAAAATGCCCATGCATGCCTATAATACAACACTTCAGAGGCTGAGACAGGAGGATTGCAGGTTCAAGCCCTACCTGGGCAACTTAGCAACCTTTAAAAAAAATAATAAAAGAACTGGTAGTATCTAGGTGGGAGAGTGTCCCTGGGTTCAATCTCCAGTATTGTAATCCCCTCCCACACAATTTTTTCCCCCAAAATTCTTAGTCCTACAGTTTATACCTAGATGTCCTCAAAGTTCATATGTTCATGAGTGGGGATTTCTGGGGGTGAGTGGATTGTAGGGTCATGATAACCACCAGTGGATTTGTCCACTAATGGATTTATAACTGGATGGAATATTTAGTAAAGTCTGGTCAGAGGAGGTGGTCAATGGAAGCATGGCCTGGAAAGGTTCCTCTCTACCCTTCCCTTGATCTTTATCTGCTTTGTGCTGCTGTGCCATGAGCAGCTGTCCTCTGCCATGCCCCTGTGCCAGGCAACCCTGCCTTGACTGGAACCTCTACACACTGTCAGACAAAATAAAGTTCTGGTATAGGCTGTCGTGTCTCAGTGACAAGGAAGCACCTAGATACTCACCTCCTTTGCTGGCTTTTGAGCTGTCCTTAAGTTGTGGTTGTTGTAGGGTTTGCAGCCAGCATCTCCAACTCGTCACAGCCTACTCTTGCATCACCTCCTATTGCTATTCAGCCTTGGCACTTTGGTTGGCCATCATTCACCTCTATGGGTGGCAGACCCAGAATGCATTGGTACCATCTTTCTCCAGTCAGAGGTTGAGTCAGTAAGAAGCACAGCCTTCAGACTTCCTGTGCGCATTTCCGCCTCAGCATTCCACTCTTGTCTGCAGGGCACATTGGCACTGGTGTCATTACCTTCTGCCTGGAGGACATTGGCATTCCTAGCAGTGGACATCTACTATGTTGAGTTCTTTCCAGTGTGCATGCCTAAAAAGTTACCTCCCAACATTGGATGATATTTTTTGGTTTTTGTTTTCTCTTTTTCCTGTTCATGACATTGAAAAAAAAGAGCATAGTCAGGTTGTCTTAGTCGTAAGGAGTCCTGGATTTCATCCTTGAAGGAGATCAGTGTCTCTTCTCAAGGCCTTGGTCATCAAATATTCTTCCTGTCTTCATGTTCTAAAGATACTTTATTCATAGCCACTTTTTTTTCCCCCAACTGAAGATCAGTGTTAATCCTCACAGTACTATATTGGATTTGTGAGAACTCATGAGGACCGAACAGCTTCCAGCTGCCAGCAGCAGCATGGGTACTCCATCCATAGCTGTATCAGTTACTTTTCTCTGGTTGCTGGGACAAATATCCAACACCCAAAATTAAGGAGGGAGAGGTTCATTAGTTCACAGTTTGTGGAGGTTTCAATCTGTTCTCGACTGGTTCCAAGGCAGAGTGGCACATGGCAGAGCAGTTCATGCCGGCAGCAAAGAGTAGAGAGCAAGAACAAATGGGAGTAGTGGCAACAGTAGCTACAGGAGCAAGTCTGACTCCTTTAAATTGCATTCAGGCCATCTGCCCAAGGCCAGGTATAGTTTTCACACCCATAGTCCCAGAAGCACTCAAACCCATAATCCCAGTGGATTATGAGTTAATCACCAAGTGTAGAAATCCACCCCATGACTGCATGAGGCTTTGGGGGACAACTAGACACAAACCGTAACAGTAGCCAAAGGCCTTGCTCTTCTTATGCCAAGCTTGCATCACCACAGCACAAATGTGACAGAGACTTTGGACCACTTAGGGTCCCCTGTGCCTGAAATCCAGCGGCTTTTCATCTGGAAGATGCTTTGCTAGGTGGAATTCTCCATTGGTAGTTTTGTTTCTCCATGCTTTGAGGATGCTGCCTCATGTTTCCTACCTCGTGCCCTGCTCAGTGAGGAACCTGTTGTTCTCTTCTTCATTCCTCTGCATACTGATTTTCTGTTTTTAATTCCTTTATTTCTGGACTGTTGCTTTTATGGTGTGTATGTGCACGTACACTTGGGTTCATTTAATTTCCTAGACTTTTGTTAGTTTATAGGTTTTGAAATCAACTTTGGGGCCAGGGAGATAGCTCAGTAGAATAAGTGTTTGCCTGACAAACACAGGGTCCTGAGTTCAATCCCTGGCAGTGAAAAAAAAATAAAAGTGAACAGATTTTTTTGAAACCAACTTTGGAAAGTTATTAGCATTATCTCTTTGAATGTTTTCCTTTCCTGCCTGTTCTTTCCACCTGCAAAAACTCACTTCAGGTATAGACATCGGGCCATCTGAGATTGTTCCTGAGGCCACTGTTGCTCTGTGATGCATCACTCTTCTGCTTGTTTTACTTGGGATAGTCTCTGTTGCAGCTCTAGGACACTCGTCCCGAGGCGCCCCTCTCTCCCCCATCATGGGTACTATTCCTCTCAGTGGGTACTGTTCCTTGTCTGAGCTCACTACATTCCACCTCTCTCCAGCACCTTGAATTTGTGGGACCCAGCAGCAGCTCCCTGCTGTTCTGCCCACCAACCCCACCTCTGCCCTATTGCTGGTCTGTTGCTTTCTTGCTGTCTGCATTGTATAGAGCAGGTCATAGCCCCCACTTCTTAAAGCTGTGAATGTTTGATTCCTATAAATATTCTGGAGCTGCATTTGGAGGACATTGCTAATTCACTTGGGAACAGTTCTGTCCTCCCAGGCTGTGCCTTTCAACTGTGTCCCAGCTGGGTGTGGTGGTACTTATCTGTCATCCCAACACTTGAAAGTCTGAGGCAGGAGGATGGTCATGAATTTGAGACCAGCCTGGGCTCTTAGTGAACTACATATTAGATCCTTTTTTGAAAAAATAAAATGTATTCCACAGGAGTAGAGCAGTGTTTAATCCAAGGTTAACTACATTCTGTTACTGGGCCATACAACTACTTCACCTGATGCCTCATGAATTACTTAAGAGGTATGCAAACTTTGGAGATTTTTGCCCAATACACTGTCCTCTGGTAGCTCCTTTACAGCCTGGGAAAAAGCAGTCTCTTGGTGCTGGAGTGCACATTCCCTCCAGGGCCTGCACAGTTGTATCCCTTCTCCCTCCTCCTGTTCATTCTGCACCATAGTACCTAGCCATCTCCATGAGATCCACGGCCAGCTCTTCACATCAGGGCCACCACCAGTTCCCTCTGCCTTTCCTATCTCCCACTGACCACTGTTCTGGCTGCCAGGTGTTCAATGTATTAAAAATCACTGTTTAGGACCTGGGCATGGTGCTGCCCATCTGTAATCCCAGCACTCGGGAGGCTGAGACAGGAAGATTGCTGCAAGTTTGAGATGTCTCAAAAATATTCTTTCCTTCATATATGTTGTCTGAAGTTTAGTTGTTCCTTGAAGCCTGAGACAGCCAGTCTCTGTCCCTCCCATTGGCTTGAAGTGGAATTGAAACTGGTGATACTGTGATACTACTGTCAGCTAATGTGACCTAGAGTACCCAGCCCTGCAAGTCCATGCATGCTGCACCAAAGCTTGCACAGAAAATACCAAGCAGCTGAGTGGGAAAGAGCTGAGTAGAGAGTTCCTCTGCTTGAAGAAAAGCTATAGACATCTCATTCAGTGTGGGCTGAATGCCCGCCTCCTCAGCACACAGTTCATGCGCCCGAGGGGGAGACCAGTATGGGCTGAGGTGACTGGGTCCCATGCTCTCAGTGGCACAGACAGGCCAAAGAGGAAATTAGATATGGAAATGCTCCTTGGGGTGGGGCCTCATGCTCAAGCACACGTGTAGTGAAAAGCCTTGGTTACCACCCATGACACACATTTTATTAGTGACGGTAGGTCTCTGCCTGCCCACCTACCCACCTTCCCTCACTGTGGCCCAGGCTTCAGTGACCTTCAGGTGAGGGTGGACCTCACAGGAGGGAGCCCCAGGAGTATCTGGTGGGTCCCTGGCCAGGGGTGATACCCCTTGGGTCTATCCTTATAGCATGGTGATGGAAGGACACATAGTCATTTTGGCCAATACTGTGACAAGACCTTTGGAAGTTAGGAGGGTGCTCAGTGTGTGCCATGTGAAGCTGGGATGCAGGGAGCAGAGGCCTGTTCCAGTTCCCCTGGGGGGACAAAAGCAGTTTCCACAGCGTGCACACTGGGCCCCCAGGCTTACCTCACACTCACACAGCTTATCAAGCACGGCTCTGTTTACCAGGTCAAAGACCAAAGTGAGATTATTGAATACTAGGGAAAGTTGGATGTTAGTTTTGTCAAATTTCTTGGGAAAGTGAAAGAACATAAAGTACAAAACACCCTACCAACCCTTCCTTTTAAAATAAAGTAAGATAGACATGACAGTGTGTCTTAGTCACTTTTTACTTGTTGCTGAGACAAATACCCAGCACTCAAAATGAAGGAAGGAAAGGTTTATTTAGCTCACAGTTTGTAGAGGTTTTAGTCCATATTTGGCTGGACCAAGGCTGAGTGGAACAGAGCAGAGAGCATCCAGTTCATGGCGGCGGAACAGCAACAAAATGGTGGCAGAGGCAGCCAACTAAACAGGGCAGCAGAGAGCAACAGCAGAGAGCAACAACTCTAATCTGTCTCTCTGTCTCTCTTTATATTACATTCAGGCTCTCCGCCTTAGCCTCCGCCTTAGGCTACACCCATAATCCCAGAAGACTTTGATCCATAATCCCATCAGTACTAAAACCCATAATCCCAGGGATCATGGATCAAGTCTCAGACTCTAGAAGTCCTCGACCCCTGACTCATGAGGCTTTGGGGGGACAACTAGATATAAACCATAACACAGTGCATGTCTGTAATCCTAGCACTCAGTAGGCAGGGGAATCATCCTAAATTCAAGGTCAGCCTGGGCTACATAAAGAGACCTTCTCACATGAGTGAGATGATGACACCAAGGGCTGCTATGGAGGGAAAAGATCTGCCTTTCTTCCTGGCCCCCACCCACACTGCTATGGAACACCCTGCTAGAATATCTCCTGACTCATTAGGGGAGGGCTGGATGTGCCTCTGATTGTCACCTGGGTGAGGTTTGGGACCAAGTGACAGTCAGGACAGTTCCAGAGTTCAGAAATACACTCCTAATTTACACAATTTGGAAATTGTGTCCTTTGGAATAGCCCTGTTTCCAGTGCAAGGCTAAGTGCTGGAGCTGGGCACCAGCACTGCCCCCAGTGGGGACTGTGTACTCACTGTAGTGTGTCATTTTTTAATAATGTGAAGATGGTGCCACTTTGTAACTCTTTTTTTGTTTGTTTGTTTGGTTGGTTTTTTTTTTTTTTTTTTTTTTTTTTTTTTTTTTTTTTTTTTTTTTTTTTTTTTTTTTTTTTTTGTCTTTTTGAGACAGGGTCTCATTATGTAGTTCAGGCTGGCCTTGAGCTCACTTTTGTAGCCCAGGCTGGTCTGGAACTCACACTGATCCTCCTGCCTCAGCCTCCCAAGTGCTGGGATTACAGGCGTGAGCCACCACGTCCCGCCTACCACTTTGTAACTCTTGTGAGCCCTAAGCACTCTGGGCAGGATGATTAATCCACACAAAAAAGATACATACTAAGCTAGGTGTGGTGGCACATGCTATAATCCGAGCCCTCTGGGAGGCTGAGGTAGGAGGAGCAAAAGTTTGAGTGCAGCCTAAGCAATTTAGCAGATGAACAAGACTCACTCTCCAAACAGAAAATAAAAATGAGCTAGGGGTGTAGCTCCATGCAGAGGCCCTGGGTTCAATCCATTGTCACAAACAAAGTGATTAAAGGACATTTTACAACCACACTGGTATAAATACAATTATAATCTAGGCTAGATTAAAGATGTAGGAGAAAAGCTTCCATCCTAAAAAGTCATTCTTTTCATTTTGATTTTAAGTTAAATTAAAAGGTTTTTGGGGTCACTAAAGCAGAAAGTTTTCTGTAGTTCCCTGGAAGGACCAGTGGCCTTCAGCCAGGGGTGAGTTGGGTGGACAAAGGGCAAAACTGAGATCAATCACCTGCAGCCTCCAAGAGCACAGAGGCCTGGGTAGAGGGATACCACAGGCGATGGCCATCCTGTCTACTTTGCTGTCTTGCTAGGTATTCCAGGCTGGCTTCAAACACAGAGATCCTCCTGCCTCTGCCTCTTTAGTGCTGTGATTACAGGTGTGTGCTACCACACCTGGTTGGTGCTTTGACTCACTTTTCACTTCAGCAGCCAGGCAGAGCCCTCGGCAGGGAGCCTAAGATGAGCAATTCTGGACCTGCTATTGATAGAGCATGCATACTCCTGCCATGGGGATCCTGGGAGTGGGGTGAGCATGGGAACAGCAAAACAGAGACTGTGCTTCTCAGGGAGGGTGCAAGGCTGTCCCTGCCATGTCTGAGCACTTGGTTTTGTGTCTGCACATGCCTGAGCAGAGTGGCTTCCAGGTCAGGCCGGAAGGATGGGTACCAATCCAGCAGAGTGCTCATTACTTTCTTTCTGAGCACATGGAACCCACTGAGTAGGAGATGCCAGTGGGCACTGTGGCTCTCAGGGGCTCCCTGGCAGGCACCATCGAGCCTGAGTTCCACAGCAAGTGTGGAGGACTGGAGCATGTCCTGACCTAGGGGTCCTCTCTTGGCTAGCTCCTGTGGGCCCAGATTGTGCATCTTCAGCTGACTTGGTCTATGTCCAGGCTCTGTGAGATGCCACACCAGTGCACATATCCAGTTGCCCAGCCCAAGGGGCCTTCCTGGCAATTTATGGTCTAGGGTGCCCTGGGGTACCCCCCACCTGGCTTCCCTCCACCACGGTCTCAGGGCAGCTAGCAACAGGGCTGTCTGAGAGCAGTTTCTTAGCTCTGTAGGCAAAGGGGAGAGGACATCCTGAGGGGCACAGGCCAGCTAGCTGCAGGTAAATTTTAAAAGACTTTTTTGAGATAAGGTCTTGACAAGAGGCCCAGGTGGGCCTTCAACTCTCAATCCTCCAGTCTCAGCCTCATGAGCACTGAGTCGCAGACTTGACCCACAACTTGCAGCTTATAAGAGAAATTGTCCAACCTGCAGTGAGGCAAGCAGAGAGAGCCACTGTAAGGCTGCTGGGAGTTTGCATGAATACCAAGAAAGCGAAATGATAGCACATTGGGTGTACAGTGTCAGTGAAGCATTTAACCTCACAATGACACTGTAAGATGCTGAACTTTTCATCTGGCAATATTTGGGCTCCCTCTGGTGGGACACAGGAATGCCTTTGTCCTCCTCCTGTCTGTCACCTTGGGTTTGGGTTTGCCTCAGGGTGATAATGTTCTGTCCTCTCCAGACCTGCCTGTGTCTCAGTGGAGAAACTGGGACAGGAAGCCAGAGATACCAGGGAGGCTGAAACAGGGTGAGGCCAGTTCTAGCTGACACATCCAGGCCAGAAGTAGCTGGGGCTGCCGGCTAGGTCAAGAGGGTAACTGGTGGGCTCTGGAGCATGTGCTGGGGGTCAGGCTGCAGCTCTTTTAGGGGTGACCATGCAGGGGGCTGGTGTTGGGCTGTGAGAAGCCAGTTGGATGAGCGAATGATGGGATGCAGGCCACCTCTCCTGCAGATACAGTTGCCAGGTGAGAATGCAGTGCAGGCCATCTGTAGTCACTGGCATGAGGAAGCAGCCTGTGCATAGTGTTATCCCTAAACCACTGCCTTGTGGGGGAACTAAACTCCCAAGTGGAAGCCAAGGGCTTGGGGACACCCTTATCTGACCTCCCCTCCCATGCCCTGTCATGGGCTGGCATCCACTTCTGTGAAGTTACATGGATGTTGATTAAGTTTGCAGATAGAATATAAGTGGGAGAACAGCAAGGATCTCAGGGCAAGCCTAAACAGAAAGAACATAAAAGCCTCGTGGGGAGCAGTAGGAAAAGCAGGAGGCACACATTACTCTGCTTGCTGGGCAGCAAGTGGGCCAGGTTAGTTGAGACTCCCAAGTCTGCCTGTCACTCAGGACTCTGGCCAGTGACTCCTCCAACAGCGGCGAGCTGTGTCTTAACCGCTGAGGGGAGGCTAGCTGGCTGTGAGCACAGGAGAGGGTGGAGAAGAGCAGGGATGTGCTTGGCCTGGGAGGCTCAGATGCTGAATGCAAAAACACCAAGAGAAGTGACTGACTGTAAACAAGTGAAAATCAGATGCCAGGCATGGTGGAGCATACCTGCAATCTCAACACTGTATATGGGAGGCTAAAGCAGGAGGATCCCAAGCTCATGCCCTTCCAGGTCACTTAATGACTTAGCAAGCAATTAAAAAATTATAAAAGGGCTGGGTTCAGCCCCCAGCACTGCCAAAAAGGGGAATGCATATGTGAATTTCAACATTGCATACACATTTTGCTTTGCAGCACACTGTCAGGGTGTCATCCTCTGACCCTGGTCCCTGGTCCCTGGTCCCCGGTCCCTGGTCCCTGGTCCCTGGTCCCTGGTCCCTGGGGCCAAGTGAACATTGAGCAGAAATATCCACATCAGGCTTCAGAACAAGGTGTTCCAGAGCCATGGACCTCTAATACTCTCATCAGCACATGCCAGGCTCTCACAAGCTTGACTTCATAATGGCCAATAAATTGCCTTCTCAGTGAAGGTGGACTACACTCCAAAATCCAAGTATTTATCACACAATGCCAGCACTGTGATTATACCTGAATGCTGAGGTGTTAGTTTAGAAAAAAGCAGCTGTTAGCTGATGCTCAACTACTGGGGTGACTGATAGAGCCTCGATGCTGGTAGAGAAGGCTCTATGTGCTCGCCAGGATATGTGTGCCCAGGTCCCCACCTCTGGCTGTATGTTTCATCTTGATATCCAGAACACTACATCAAAGTAGCAAACTGTATAGAAATCAAAAGCATTAAACCCAAGGTCTTATGGAAACCAACCAGGAGCACCCTGAGGGGATAGCAGTAGGGTGCAGGGACATCTGGGAGCCAGCCTGGGGGTCACCTACAAGAGATGCCAGGTGCACAGGCCCCTAGCATGCTGGGGAGCTCCTAGCTCCCAGTGCCCTCCATGCACCATGAGGCCTTCTGCCTCTCACCTGGGGCAGTGCTCACAGCACCAAGGAACAGATTTTTGACTCTAAGCCTCCAGTGGATGTGAGCTGTGTGAGGATGGGGGAAATAGCTGAGCAGTGTGACACCTATCTGGCAAGCATAAGATCCTGAGTCTGATTCCTTGTTAAAAAAATAATAATAATAATAACAAAAGCAAAAATCACTGTGGAAGACACACTGCCATGAATCCCCCCCCCCAATCCTTTCCCTCATTTCCAACACACTGATCTGTTGACCACCACTTTTTGAAGCAGATCCCAGCCATATGAACACAGAGCGTCAGTACTAGGATGGGAGGAAGAGTGAGAGGCCACAAGGTCCATGCCCATGAATGGGAGGCCTTGGACTCAGCCCAGAGAAAGGCTGGGATGGAGTGAGGTCCTTGCCCTTAGGGCAGCAGCCACCTTCCATCACCTGGGGCTCCCACATCTAGAGGAAGAGCCAGATGGCCATTCCCCTTCCACCCACTTCCTTCTCCAGTTCCTGCCTTTGTCTCCAAGCTGTCCTACCCAAGGAGTCACGCTGAGGGGACAGCAGTAGTGACTAAGTGGCAGGCAGTACTCGTGCTGCTGGTCAGGACTCCTACACTGTAGGGCTCATGTGCCCATCACCACCACCAAGCCCCCCTACAGTCTGGAGGACGACCCTGAGGAATGAAGCTCCCTAATAGCAGATGGCCTCAGGGACAGTTGTGCCTTCTCATTGAGCCTTGGTGCCTGGCTCTTCCCTAGCACAGCCAGCCCACATCTTGGTCCCACTGAAGGGCCGCAAGCCGGAAAGGCTGATGCACACCTATAATCCCAGCACTCAGCAGGCTGAGGCAGGAGGATCACCACAAGTACAAGGCCAGCCTGGGCTACATAGTGAGTTGAAAGGCAGCCTGAGTTGTATAAGGAGGGAGACCCTTTCTGCACAAGTCAAAGGTGGGCCAGTGATATAGCTCAGCCATATAAGCACCTGCCTGGCAAGTGCAATGTCCTGAGTTTAATCCCTGGTACTGAAAAAAAAGTCAAAAATGGGGAGGAGCCAAGTACTATTCCAAGTGGCCCTGAGAACGACCATACCTCTGGGCTGTAGAAGATGCAGCTGTGAGAGGCTGAGGCAACTCTTTTTCCAGGCCCAGGACCCCTTCCCCAGCAAACCTCCTTGGGCACCTTCAGCTGAGGCCTCTTCTCACAGGCCATCCAGAGGCCCAGGCACAGTCTTTCCCCTCTAGGCCTGGGGTACCCTGCTCCCACTGCCTGCATCCCCGCCAACTGCATTCTCAGAGTCTGGGGAGCAGGCTGATCTGCAGTGGTCTCTGGAGTAAAGGAAAATATACCTAGGGTTGGGCCTAGCCAGTAGTCCCCATTGCCCAGGTGGGCTGTGGGCCTGCTCTCTCAGCCTCCTAAGCCTCTCTTCTCAGCTCAGGCTCCACAGGTGTCACAGGGGTGATACCCAAGGGTCCATTTGACTACAACTCATGCTTAGGTGGGCAGTAGGTGGCCCACAGGCCTCAGGGGATGAGGTCATTCTCCCTTGTCACTGACTACTCCCTTTGTAGTCCTTTTGTCTGGTTGTCTGTGAATGTCCGTCTTTTCCTGCTAGCCAGAAAGAATCTGCATGTTCCTGACTTAGAGCACAGAGGGTTACTTGTCTTTTGCAGGCCACTCTGTGCCATGGTTCTATGGAGCAGAAGACCCTTCACTTCCAGTTTTGAACACTTTTAAATGATCAAATGTGCCTGCCTCTGCCTTCACAGGAGCCAGGCAGAACTTGAACCCGGCTTTGGGGCTATGCGCCTGTGGTGATAGGTTCTGGCCCTGGTGTGAATTGCTAAAATCATTATGGTGGTCATTAAATATGGCTGATGCCCTTAAAACAAAAGCACATCTTCCCCAGACCATCTCCCCATCTTCTCCAACAGCCCAGGACATAATTTGCTTTCACCCTTCCCAGGGTGAGCTGCCTCAGGGAAGACCCCCTAATCAGCTCCCTCAGCTATACCTAAACATCCCCTCCAAACTCCACCCCTGAGCCAGGAAGATTACTCAGTAGAATAAGTACTTGCCTGGTAAGCACAAGGTCTTGAGTTCAATCCCTGATATGGGTGGGGGAATCACAGCAAATTCCACCCCTGGCAGAAAGCTATAAAAGCCTCAGCCTCCCGTTGTTCTAATCAAGAAAATTCCTTATCTTCCTCACATTCTCTCTGTGTCCTCAAAGAAAATAAAGCCCCTTTCCCATTTTCTTCTGCCTGTCTCTCTGCTGCAGCCGAGAACCTATCAGTGGTAAGACCCTGCTCACCCACCCACTGCTGTGTGGCTTTAGTGGTTGCTCAGCCTCTCAGACTCAGCAGCTCTTTTTGAACAGGGGATGACATCATCTTCCCAGCGCTTAAGGAGCAGGAAGCTGGAAGCAGGCACAGGCATGCTATCCAGTCTGCTCAGAATGTGAAACCCAGTCCTTCCTATAGGCTCTAAGGTGCCTCGTCTTGGCTGGGATCTCCCTAAGGGAGTCACACAGTGAATTCTCTAAGGCTGGGGAGGCCCACATGGGCTCCAGGTTGGTGCTGACCATGGCTGGCTCCTTGCTTGGCTTCTCTGGCAGGACAGGAAATGGGCCCAGAGGCCTTCCAGCTAGTGTACTGGTGCAGAGGAGACTAGGTCAGATTTCTGCAGGGCTGCCTGGCCACCATCCCCATCACAGCCTGGGGCACTGGGCCAGGACTTGAAAGTGCCCTTGGAATTTCAGGGCCGACCTTGCGTCAGTGTCCCTTGGCGATTTAAAGTGGCCATCACAGTCCCCACTCCAGGCTAGGTATGTTAGGATACAGCTGGATAATTCAAGCAATAATTGGGCTTGGTGTGGTCACACACCTGCAATCCCAGCACTCAGGAGGCTGAGGCAGAAGGATTGCCATGAATTTAATGCCAGCCTGGTCTACAAAGTGAGCTCAAGGCCAGCTTGAACTACATAGTGAGACCCTGTCTCAAAAATCAAACTAAATAAAAAATGCTAATAGCATTGTGCTCCACTGCAGTATAAAGAAGAAACTCTAGCTACATTACAGACACCATACACACATTACAGACTCCAATCTTTCCTTTCTCCTAGAAAGAGAGTCACAGTAAATGTAATTAGAGTCCCAATTTCTTTTTCTTTTTTTGGTACCAGGAATGGAACTCAGAACCTTGTGCTAACCAGGCAGACACGTATACCACTGAGCTATATTCCCAGCCCTAAAAGACCCAATTTCTTAATGTACTGCTAAAAGCCAAGACTATTTGGCTCCATGGTGATGAATAAGATCACTTTATTTGTAGACACAAAATACACCATCTTAGGTGTGCTTATTAATTTCTGACAAGATCATATTATCTCAGATCCTGGAGGATATGGGGAGAAGACAGAAATGCTTTTCACCCTAATGAAACCTCCCAAGGCTGGGGAGCTGAGCAGGCAACATCCAGCCAGCAGCTCTGGCCAGTGTGAGGCTATTTACTTCTTTGTCTATTATTTATTGATTGATCAATTGAGTGGAGACCAAACCCAGGGCCTTGGCATTAAGCTACACCTTCAGCCCTTCTAATTTCTATTTTATTTTTTATATTTTAAGATAGGGTTTCGCTAAATTTCCCAGGCTAGGTTGGAACTTATGATCCTCCTGCCTCAGCCTCCCAGAATGCTGGCATTACAGGTGCTACCACAGAAATGTTTTATTTTATTTTTTTAAATGTTTTTATTTTTTTATTTTTTCTTTTTCAATTTTTTTATTGTTTAAATTTAACAATGGTTATATTACATATTTTCATCATCAGATCAGTTTAGATTAATACATATAGGTATATAAGATTGATCAAATAATTAAACATTAACCTTTCTAAATCCACATTACTTTTTTTTCCCCCCCTTCTTTTCTTTGAAAGTTGACATATTGCGTATTGTCCTCACAATCATTCTATAGAGTGCAGTGTGTGGGCATGACCCACCTCCCTATTGATGTTGCATAGAAAAAAGAAAGAAAAAAAAAAAAAGGAAA
>PVJA010001078.1:123409-137640 GCA_004027025.1 Myocastor coypus | reverse complement strand
ACTTAAGGGTTGTGACTATTTCAGAAACAAAACAACAGAAAAAGTAAGAGGAAAAAAATACTAAAGCAATGGGAAAATAAAAATACAGGACTGACCATAGGAGGGCTCAATTTATCTACACTAGTCCTTTTTCCTCATCACCATGTTAAGTAAAATCCAACTGTTGTTTTACTTTATAAATTAAAATTTTTTATTTGTGTAAAAAAAAAATAATGAAATGCGTAGCAGGATGTGGGAGGGTAGAGGGGAGCCCCTTTCTCTCTCTCCTTTTTAACTTTCTGTTTACAAGTATATACTCAGGACCTGTGTGAACCACTTACACTTAGTAGATGTTCAATAAATGGATGTAGAATAAATATTAAGCACCTACTAGATACCAGTTGCCTCTTTCTGTAGGGCTCATCTGCTCTTCACAATAAGTACATGTACAGCTGCATTTACCACCCTCTCTCCATAGATGAGGAGACTGAGGATTGGGGAGTCAGGTAAAGTGCCCTCCCGCATTCGCCCAGGTAGAAAGTGACTGAGCCAGAATTTGAACCTAGAAAATCCTGACTTTAGCATTGGCCTCTATGTTTGATCCTCCTATTGCCTCCCTGGCCATAAAGGGCACATGAGGATTTGGAAAGTGATGGTGCTGCAGAGGGCTGTCAGGCCGAGATGAGGGGTGACCACCCTCCCACCTAGCCAAGGCACCCTTCCATCCCTAGTCTTCTTCTGCCTATAGCCCAACTCCAGACTCAATGAACTTGTCCTGAACTTGACCGTTTAAAGCATGACGTTTATTCTCCCGTGGTTCCAGGGGCTAGAAATTGGAAATAAAGACCATGAGCCCCGGCTGGAGGCTCGTCCACACTGCTGCCTGAAGCTCGTCTGAGCAGCTGTGCCTGGATTCCTGATGCAGACATTGCTAATCGGTCCCTAGGCATTTGACCTCCATGAAGCCACCCAGGTGGCTCCCACCGGCACCCTGGAACACAGGCAGTGAGAACTCGCCTGTTTCTGGAACTGGAGCAGCGCTGATTCCAAGAGCTGCTGGCGGCCGCTGTGCTCCTTGGCTTGGGGCTGTGCCCCTCCAGTCTGCCTCAGCAGCCTGCTTCTCCTCTGTGCCTGTGGTGCCTCCCGCTGCCTGTCTCTCACAGAGACACTTGCAACAGCATCAGGTCCACCTGGATAACCCTGCACAATCTCCCCAGCAAGGCCCTTCATCACACCTGTGCAAACCTTTCTCCACAGCAACATGTGCGGGTCCCAGAGAGGAAGACCTGGGATCTCAGGGGACACAGCTCAGCCTGTCTACAGTGTGAGGCTTATGTCCAGAATGGCGAGCATAGGCAGCTCCCTCTCCTCCTGCCATGATCCCAGCCTTCCCTGAAGACTACTCCCTCCCTTACCAGCAGCTTGAGGGTGGGAGCCAGCCACAGAGCCAGGAAGAAGACTGGGTTCCATGTGTAACCTTCCCTGTACACAGCCTGGTCACCTCTAAGTCCAAGTTTGAGCAGAGTGCCCAGAGAGGGGCCAGATTTGACCAGAAACACACAGGAAGTCCCATCATTTCTCAAGGAAATTTCACCAGATTCGTTCTATGTCTACTTCTGCTTTGGTTGCTAGAGTCAGAGAGACAACCAATTCTTGCAATGGCTATTCTGAATCTGCGATTGAGGGGCAGAGTACAGCAGGGTACATGTCTCTGAACACACACAGCTAATGTGAAAAGAGAGTAATTTAGCCCATGAGGACTAGAGAGGGTCCCATCCCAGAGGTCCCAAGGGGGAGGCAGCACCTGGCCTGAGTAGGTGTATGGGGGTGGGGTGAATGATGCCTGGGGCAAAAGATGGATTTCGAGGCTGAAAGGTGGAACGTCCAAGAGAGTGAGGTTAGTAGAGATCATGCACGTGGTTACCTGGGTGGCTATGTTGAGGTTGACCGCTTAGGGATTGATTAGCAATGTCTGCCTCAGGCGCTGGTTGAAACAGCTGGGGACAGCTTGCTATGGATTCTAGGGCTTCAAGAAAGAATCCTACTTATCTCTGGGGTCTTGGAACAAAATCTTGCATCCCCAGTTGACCTTCATTATGCAGTAAGGAAGCGAAGGTATTTTTACAAAAAGTAACTTGGGAATCATAGAAGGACAGCTCTGCAATCCACTCGGGCCCTCATTTTGGAAGGTACTTCAGGTCATCTAGCTGTGCACTCTTCTCCAGGCTGGAGACCCTGTTTATGCCTTCTGGCCCTAGTTATGCAGAGCAGTGCGCTCACGCCCTACCCCCACCCCCGCCCCCACCCCCACCCCCACCACACAAGGTCCCGACACAGGGAGCCAATGGCCTTCCCCTTCCTGATGGTCAGTAGGTATAAAGGAAAGAGGACAATACTCCAAGCCCACTTTCTGCCCATGCCCCTGCTGTGTCATCTGGACAATTATTTCAAAGAAAGGGGAGCCCCAAGAAAGCTGGCCTCACTCTCAGTCTGCCCGAGCTCTCCCACGTCTGGTTCCATACCCCAAGAGACAAACCAGCACACACGATTAAAAAAAAAAAAAAAAAAAAAATTCTAACAAGACATTAATAGATAAATAAAAATAGCTTCCACAAAAAACGATGAGGAGTCACGCAACAAAATGATTTCTTTCTGTGCGCGTAAACTCATGAATAATCAAATACACAGCTCCCAAATGAGCACGGCGCTTGTCAGCCTCCTCCTCCCAGCTTCCTCCTGGAAGGTCACCTCAAGCCTTTGCTGCCTGGTGACTCTGCCCCTTGGGCTGGCTCCACCACGCCCCCTCTGTGGACCCCTGCAGCCCCCACGGGGGGGGGGGGCTCGGGACGCAGACAGACATGCAGGATACCTGAGTGGAAGGCAGCCAGGCAGGAAAGGGGGCTTGATAAATATTGGGGAGGGGGATCCCAGGCCACAGCTTTGTGAGCTGAAACAGAGCCCTGGCTTCCAGCTTTTTTTTTTTTTCCTGTCACATTTTAACCTAGCAGCTGCCTTGAGAAACGAGACAATCGTCCCTGCCTTTCTTCTTCTTCCTTTAAAAAATTATTTTTTTATTTTTTTATTTTCCCTCATGTGTTAAGGGAGGAAACAGTGACAGGGACAAGTGACAGCTCGCTAATTATTCCCTTACTGCCACTGCTGTTCTGGCTTAGGACGCATTGCTCATTTCTCCCCGTCTTCGCACTGAATAATGCATGGGTCCCTATCTGTATTCACGCGGCACCTCGGGGACTGCAGCCTAACTAGCTGATAACTGATTCAGTTTGTAAGCAGGGCCGCTGGGAGTTGCAAGGAAAAGTAGCCAAGAACAAATTTAATGCTTCTTTCTCATTTCTAGGGAGCATCAAGGAGGGGGACACAGCTAGTTCTGGGAGGGCACTTGACCCCCGAGCCAAAAGGAAAGAACTCTGTCCGTGAGTGTGGGGAGTGAGCGGCTGTAACGGTAACAACAATAAAAAGCATGGCAAAGCGGGCAGGAGACTTACGACAGCACCACGTCACTTAACAATGGGGTTATGGTCTGAGAAATGCGTACGCATTTAAGTTTGTTGCAGTGTGACTATGAGTGATTATGGGATTATACAAGTGGAGATGGTTACAAGGTGGCAAAGTGGCAGAATCCATCAAGGCCACCCTCCTAGGTGTCCCCTGTCTTTGACCAAGACATCATTACATGGCATCTGATTGTGTGTGCCTAACATTGTAGTAGGTAGATGGTGTGCAGGACCACTTTTAGCCAACTCAGGGACCCTGGTGGATGTATCAGGCAGCTATTGCTATGCTAATGCTGTGTAACACATGAGCCGTATATTGCTGTAGTTGACCACAGCAGCTACTTACTCAGGTAAAGTCACTCTTGCCCTGATCTCACCCATGTCAGTCTGGGCTTGGGGATGGTGAGATGGCTCAGAGGTCTAACACACCTGTTTAGGAAAGCTTAGGCAACCGTAGGGACCATGGTTCGATCCCCGGCATCACAGGCTGTGCCAGCCCCACCCCCAGGGCAGGCTGAGGGCAGGGATGGCTGGAGCAGAAGCAAAACAAGTTGCCCTACCTGCCTACACGATGTCTGCTAAGGGCTCGCTGGCCACGTCCAGTGTCAAAAGCTGGTCAAGTAGCTTTGCCTACGATGAGTCTGGGGCAGGCCAAAGGACTCTCACACCATTACGGGACCAAAAGTTAGAGACTAGGAAGGCATCTGCAGACCAAACCCTTTGAGGAACTACTCTCCCTACAACTGAAAGGAAATACAATTTTTGCAAAATGACTTGTACCCTTTGATCTCAACGTTGTGATGTTCATTAAGGGCTCTGGCTACAAACAAATGACCATGGTGCTCAGAAGGACGAACCCTTTCCCGGCGTCTACAGTCCGAAGTGTTGTGGTAAGTGTTTTACATGCGGGCACTCATTTTCCTCTCCTAATAACCCCACAAGGCAGGCACTGCTATGGTCCCTGTTTTGTACATGACAAAACAGGCACCCAGGGAGGAGGGCTGCGTGTGCCTGACGCATGCTGGGTGCTCAGTGACTCGTGAATGAACCAATGAACCCCGCTGAGGGAATGCTGCAGGCAGGATGCGCCGACGCTGAGACTCCTGAGACAGGACAGAAAGGACCACTCCCCTTATCTCTTGCCTGCCTGCTGGCACCTACTGTGCGCCACGTGCTGTGCTAAACCTTTGCCCTGCATCTGTGGCAGTTCATCTCAGTCATCACCTTGACTGGCTTGAGAGACGCTGGGGACCTGCGCAGCCTGTGATGCTGGGGATTGAACCATGGTCCCTGCGGTTGCCTAAACTTTCCTGAACAGGTGTGTTAGACCTCTGAGCCATCTCACCGGCCCCCAAGCCCAGACTGACATGGGTGAGATCAGGGCAGGACTGACGTTACCTGAGCAAAATCTGTAAATAGCTGCTGTGGTCAACTACAGCAATATACGGCTCATGTGTTACACAGCATTAGCATAGCAATAGCTACCTGATACATCTACCGGGGTCCTTGAGTTGGCTAAAAGTAGTCATGTACACCATCTACCTACTTCAATGTTACACATGCACAATCAGATGCTATGTAATGATGTCTTGGTGAGTTGCACAGCTGTGGCCTTGGGGTCTGTGTTCTTCTGGCTGCTCACACCTCCTCCTCTATCTACCGGGGTCCTTGAGTTGGCTAAAAGTAGTCATGTACACCATCTACCTACTTCAATGTTACACATGCACAATCAGATGCTATGTAATGATGTCTTGGTGAGTTGCACAGCTGTGGCCTTGGGGTCTGTGCTCTTCTGGCTGCTCACACCTCCTCCTCTGGCCATCTCCTTTGCTCTCCGCTTCTGGCTGCCATGTGTAACCAGCTTTCCTTCTGCCATGCTGACCAGGGACTGGATCCCCTGAACCACAAGCCAAGATAGCTGTTTCCAGCCTCAGGGCTCGGGTGTCAGGTATTGCCTCGCAGCAGTGGTGAGGTGACCAGTAACAAATCCCTAAGGCACCGTCAGGCTGCACAGCACAAAGCAGGATGTGGGAAGGGGTGTGGTCAAGCGGGCCATGGGCAGGAAGGTGGCTGTCACTGTGTTGATGTCTCTTCTGGCTGCTCTCACCAGGAGTGCCCTGGGCTCCACGGGAGGGTGGCCCTAGAGTCCCGGCACTGTGCCCAGATGAGACTGAGGCTCTCACTGTCACACCTGGGGCAGTAGGGCCAGGCCCAGCATTGTGTCATGGGATGGTGGGGTCCCTTGAGGTGCCCCAGGGAGGCAGGTGCTAGCTAGGGAAGGAGGGGAGCCCAGGGACCCACAGCTGTCACCTGCCTGGGTATGTGCCTGAATCCAGCCACCCAGCACTGCCTGCTGGGGGACACCAGACTCCCTGTCGGAGACATGTCACAGCAGAGGTGGGGGCGGCATGCGGGGCTGTTGGCAGGAGGTTTAAAATAGCAGCGGAGCACCCTCCAGGCAGCACGAGCTGGCGCATAAGGCTACACACCAGGGAGACTCAGGAGGAAGCTACTGTAGCCCTGTGCCACCCGATCTACTCTTATTTCAGAGGAGAAGAGGTGAAGGGACTGGGGTGGGAGAACAACCACACTGGCAGGCCCAGGGTGTGCTGTGCACCTTCAGGACCCTCTTTGGCTCACTCTGTCCCAGCACCCCAAGATTGCTTGGCAGATGTCCCTTGTACATTGGCCATTACCTTTCCAGCCATGTACTCCACCTAGGAAGTGCACAGTATACAGTAGGTGCTCAATGCATGTCCACTAGATCCACATGCCCCTCCATGTTGAACCACACATCTGTCCACTCAGCTCCCTTCTCAGCACCCTGAGGAGTCTTCTAGGTCCTCAGGAAAGGGGCCCTTCCTTTTCTCAAACCATGCAGCACCTATGACTCTCCTCCCCTCACTGGCCTGGCTGCACAACACCCCCAACAGGGCTCGTGAATGAGCAGCAGGCATTGCTAGTCAATCACAGTACCATCTCTCTCTCTCTCTCTCTCTCTCTGAGCTCTGGAGGCGGCAGGCAGCCACAAGCAATTGGGTAGAGCTGGCCCCAAGATGGTGGCTGCACAGCTGCTCTCTCCTGAGCATCATAGCAGCAGGCTGTAGGTGATGGGCTTTCAGAAGCTGTGTTTGTGGCTGCCGTGGCCATCAGTTCAGAGGCTGTTCAGCATGTGTCAGTGTGCTTATTTAAGCACCCTGTCTTACACCATGGGACCTGGACCAACTAGTGCTAGAAGTCATGAGGGCTGCAGCAACTGGGAGCAGGGAGACTGCCAGGCTGCATGGGCAAAAGCAGGCAGCATGCCAAGGCCACCTTGGAGCCCACAATTCTTCTAGATGCCACTTCCCAGCCCTGGTCTCCAGAGTGTCGGCCACGCCTGGGCAGCCACGCCATAGTCTGGCAGACATTATTTCAAACAAAGCTCAGCAACACTCGGGCCAGAGATGCAAGCACGAGACCTGAAGGATGAAAAGCACACAAGCCAGCCCTGCGTGATGAGAGGAAGACGGAGCTCAGGCCCTGCCCACCCTGAGCCTCCCCACCCTCATCTTTAAGGGGTATTGAACTCACCTTCAGCTTTTTAAAAAAAATTTGAGACAGAGGTTGAGTCACTAAGTTGCCAAGACTGGGCTTGACTTGACTCTCCTGCCTCAGCCTCCCAGAGTGCTGGGATTACAGGTGTGGACCACCATACCTGGCTGCTGCCACCTTACTGTTCTGCTGCTGCCTGGGTCTCAGCTCTGCATCTGTAGCTCAGCTGGAGGTCTTGAGCACCTGGAAGTGTTTGGCGTAAGCTCCTTCCAGCCTCCCTCGCCCTCCGCTGGCCATGGGCACTGAAGTGCAGGGGATGTGGTTGTGAGACCCGCACAGCTATGTCGTGGGTGCCCTGGTGGCCTTCTGGGCCATGTGGAGGACAGTGCGAATGGCTTAGCCCTCGTTCCAGCTGAGACATCCTGGGCACCCAGCTGCAGCCCTGTCTGCGATGTACACACCCTCGTTGGCCAGGCAATTCCTACAGTTCAGAGGCTGGGTCCACTTTGTCCAGGGGCCAAGAGTCTTGCCTGGGCCTGCTTTGCTCAGACTCCACCTTCGGAACATCTCTCCCGGGGCGGAGCGCCTGGGCCAGGCTGGGAACCAGTGGGCGGAGTCCCCTTCTTTGCACAGGAGCAACCTCCCCAGAGGAGGAGGGAGCAGCGAGCGGAGCTGTGTTATTTACAAGCTTTCAAATGGGTTATTGAATCATAAACTGAAATCACAGGCTGTAACCAAATCAGCAAGGACCAGATTCAATAAGGTGCGAAGGGAGAGGGGGAATAACAGTCCCTCCAGAAGCTTGTTAAGGCCCCACCTGCCTCCCTGGGCCCCGATTCCTTGGCATCTCATTGCTCCTGGGGAGCAAGCCGGGCCTTGTCTGCTTTGATGCCGCCACCCTTCATTCATTCATCTGTGCCTTACAAACCGAGGAAGCCAAGGCCACCAGCGGGTGCCCCACGGGCGCTTCCTTCTCTGAACCTCACTGGTGGGCCCCAGTTGAGGATCTGTCAGCACTGCTGTGCCTTGGCTGAGTCAGGAAAGCCTCTGACAAATTCTGATGCCTGGAGAGGTCGATGGCAGGGACATGCTCCCGCAGCCTAAGGGTGACCCGAGGTCTCCCTCTGTGTACTGACTGAATCTGCCATCTGTGTGCAGGACCTGACCCTGCTATGAAGCTCCTTTGCATCCTCTCTGCCCCTGTAAGCTGAGAGCCACCCAGGGCCTGGGCTGAAGGAGAAGCTAGCTCTTGGCGTATCCCTGCTTCTATTTTTATTCATCACAGGCTGCAGGACTGGAGCTCCTGGGCCGGGTTACAGACTCGTCCACGGGTAGGAGGCAGCTCTGAGAGGGGCTCCAGGAAGGCGACATCAACCAGAGGCCAAGTGCCTCTCCTCAGTACATTGATGGATGTGTAGACTGAGCCTAGTGAGATTCGGTGCCACAGAGCTCCTCTGACCAGCCCTGGGACACTTCCTTTTTCTGAGCTAACTTCCCCTCCTCTCTAGTTCAAAGGTCACATCAGTATTGGCAGGCTCTAGGAGCTGGCCAGCCATGTTACTTTAAAGATGGGCAGACTGAGGCTCAGAGTTATTAGAGGCTCAGCCGGGAAGTGGTCAGGGCTGGGATTTGAACCCATGACTCTCTGTTTCCGGAGCTGGTGCTCTGGCTGTGGTGATGGACAGCTGTGGAAGCACAGCTGTGGTGGGTCCGACCCTGAGCCCACCTTCCCCAGGTGCCTCCAGCCCTGGGTGAGTCAGGTAAAGGCGAGCTATTCTCCTGTGGCTCACGGGACACAACCTGCTCTTGAGCCCTGGGAAATGGCATCTGGAGGCTCCTGTCACGTCCATGGCCTGTGTTTGCTGCTGGGACTTCAGTTTTACCACCTGTGCAGGGGCCAGGATGTCACAGATCTTGGGGTAGCTTTAGTAGGGAGGGATAGTACTGAGGCTGGGAAGGAGCCCCACTGTCGGGGCACCTGTGCCAGGCCCCAGCGTGAGTGACCATTTGTGCAGGTAGGAGCTGGAAGCAAGGCGTAGGTACCCAGGAGCACATGGTCAGTGGAACCTGCCAATGGGACCAAGCCTGGCCACTCTGCCCTGCTGGTGGCACCCACTGTCAGAGGCACCTGGAGGGGAGGTAAAGGGGCTGCTCTGAGTTGTGGAGAAGAAAGTGTGGAGGCTGTGGTTCACCCTCAGGTGGGTACCACTGAGAGCTCCTTGGGAACTGGGGCTTTTTCTAGGCTGCTCTAGTAAGTTGGGCTTCGTATGACCCAGGGAAGATCTTGGCTTAGTCCCAGCCATCTAAGTAATGGGTGTGTTACGGTTTATGTCTAGTTGTGCCCCCAAAGCCTCATGCAGTCATTGGGTGGGACTTCTATAGATTGACACTTGACTCATGAGTCACTGGGATTACGTGTTTCAGTACTGATCTAGAGTTTGAGACTTGATCCATGATCCCTGGGATTATGTGTTCTAAGTACTTCTGGGATTATGGGTGCAGCCTAAGGCGGATAGGCTGAGGCAGAGAGCCTGAATGTAACATAAGGAGAGACAGAGAGACAGACTCATGCTGTTGCTCTGCTGCCCTGATTGATGGGTTGCTCTCTGCTCCCCTGGTTACTCTGTTGCCTCTGTCGCTATTGTTGCTGTTCCACAAACTGCTGCTCTCTGCCCTGTTCCACTCAGCCTTAGAGCCGGCCGAATATGGACTGAAATCTCCAGTAACTGTGAGCTAAATAAACCTTTCCTTCCTTCATTTTGAGTGTCAGGTATGTGTCCCAGCAATGTGTAAAAAGTAACTAAGACAGGGTGTGTGTGTGTGTGCATGTGTGCCCTCAGGGTTATTCATGAAGGGTCATCTCCCAGATTGAGGTGGGCTCTGGGCTGGCCCGGAGGGACCCCAGTGACACATTCAGGGCAGCGTTCCCTTGGGGCTGCAAGAAACCAGGAGTGGAAAAACAGGTCCCTGCTGGGGGGCTGAAGTCTGGAAGGGGGCGTCAGAAGCTAGTGCAGCAGCAGCTCTGTGTGGGGTGGGGATAGGGGAATCACTCTTCAGAGAGGCAATGCTTTTACTGTGGTAAAACAGACATGGCAGAAAATCTAACATCTTCAAGTACACAGTTTCGAGTATGGCATCAAGCACTTTTGACTTTTCTGGTGGCATCCTTACCATCCACCCACAGAGCAGCTGTGGAACAGTACTGGCTCGTCTGAGTCCTGAGGCCCTGTCCCTACCATCTGTATGAGTTCAGCTCCTCCAGGCACCAGGCACGTAAGTGGAATCATGAAACAGTTGGTCCTTTTGTGACTTCCTTTTTTTTCAGCACCATCATGTCTTCAACTTTTACCCATGTTATAACACTGGTCAGAATCTCCTTCCTTTTAAAGGCTGCATAGTACTCCACCCCATGGCTCTGCCACTGTCCATTTACCCACAGGCTGTTGCCACTTTCTGCCTACAATGTTTAAACAGGAGCCTGACATGTTATTTATTTTTAAAAAAATGTTTATTGATTTACTCATTTGGTACAGGGTCTTGCTACACAGCTCCAACTCAGTGGTTCTCCTGTCTTCTACCTCCCTAGTGTTGGGATGATGCCCAATCTCGGTAGCCTGCTTGGCAGGCAGTGCTGGGGATCGAACACAAGTCCTCACACTTGCCAGAAGGGCGCTTACACTACTGAGCTATCTCCGCAACCCAAAGCCTGATACTTTAGAAGGAGATGTCAGCCTTTGCTGTAAAAAGGCAATAACTTGTGGGAAAGGATCTCGGGTTGGGTTTGAGCTTAAATCTTGCCATCGACACTCACTGGCTGTGCAGCTGCAGGTCAGTCATTTGGCCTCGCTGGGCCTCCTTTTCCTTGCCACTACAAAAAACAGGGTGCAGTGATACACACGTGTAGTTGGGGGGCCGAAGCAGGAGAATTGCAAGCTTGTGGCCAGCCTGGGCAACTTGCCAAAATAAAAACTAAAAAGGACTGGAAATGTAGCTGGATGGCAGAGTGTCCCTGGGTCCCCCCACACACCCATACCAATAAGTAGGGAAGAAACGTGGGCACCCTTTTCCTCACGCTGATCTGAAGTTCTGAGCCTCAAGGGCAGTGCCTGGCGCAGAGAGGCACTCAGGAATCTCCTGGGAAGGTCTCCTCATCTGTGGCTGCCCAGAGCCATCCTGGGCAATGACACTGGGTGGGCACTTCCGGGGCATTTGGTCCGAGCGCTCCACTTACCTGTCTGAACCCAGCGGCCAGTTCCGTCTAGAGTGGAGCTCACACCTGAAGGCACCTGGTGCTAGTGTGTCCTGCCCCTTCGTACTTGAGGAACCATAAGGCCCGAGGATCGCCCACCCGCCGAAGGCCACACAGCAGCACTGAGAGCCCTTAGGCAAGTACCTGGCCCCAGGTCCCAAGAATGCAGCAAAATACCCTGTCCTCAGCTAAGAGCAGAGGAGGACCTAGGCGCCGGCCTGCAGCCCCCTCCCCTCCTCCTCTCCCATTAAAAAGCGGAAACTAAAATTAAGAAAAAAAAAAAAAAACCACCCCAGCCTATGCACGGCCAGGCCCCACGTGGGAAGGTGGCCTCAGTGTGGCCCTGACACAGACTCTGCGCTGTGCACGGTGCCCCCTCCCAGCCCTCCCTCCCGCCTTTATGCCTTCCATCCCCAGATTGTTTTGCAGACAGCCGCCCACCAGACTATTTAGTCTGCGTTTGGTGACCCCATGACTGGCGGCAGGACGCGCTCAGGTTTCGAGGCCTCCTGGTACAATCCCTGAGCCCTCCGCCCTGCCGCCGACTCTTACACAAACATTCACCTCAGACCCCACTTCCTGCCAGGCTGGCTGGGGAGCCCCGCAGCTGGGGCTCCCGGGAGGCGGCTTGGATGATGGCTCCAGTAGGGCCCCTCTGGCAGGGTCCTGTGGCCCCCTCGTTCCTCTCACAAGCAAACTTAGCAGTCTTGGGTCATCTCGTCGTCCCAGACTCCATGCAGGGGGCCCTGATGACTGGCCAGTGAAGGCCACGAAAAGAAAGAAATCATGCTTCCTCACAACGTGTTTCCGCCAGTGGGCATATGCTAGGCTTCCAAGTCCTGGATCGGGAGACGGAGGCCCCAGACAGGAAAAGGAATGGACCTGAGTCCTCTAGGTGGCACAGGTAGGAACTGAACTCAGACCTCTGGGCTCGGGACAGGCGTGTCACCGCTGTTCTGACACAATTTCATGCGTATCCTCTTGTGCCTTCTCCATTCCAGGTTCCTGAGCCGTGAGTCAATCCAGGCTCCCGGGGCTGGAGCTACCTTACTCGGCATGTGCCTTGGGGGCCAAGGAGTGCTGGGGTGATGCTAGTGGCCTCCGCTGCATCCTGCAGGCTTCTGGTGCTGTGTGAACCAAACCCCTCTAAACAGCCGCACCTCAGCATCTCTGCACAGGAAGCAAGTGGGTGGGTCCCTTCTCCACGGCCCCCAGGCCCTGCACCCAGCTCTGTCCTGCCACTGTCTCAAGAGGTGGTGGTGAGGGAACCTTTTGTCTGCTCCCTGTCTTACAGCTGGAGAAACTGAGGCTGAGGGTGCTCAAGTGACTTAGCCAAAGCCGTACTGGCAACAACAGCGGAGCCACTCCTCCCCGCTTTCTGTTCCTGGGTTATTCCTGGTGGTGGGAACGGGGCCAGAGTTCGTGGCTCTTTTACATATTTCTGCATTATTTTCATTGTCACAAGCATGAACAAAACCAAAACAGAACTTACGGGAGCAAGCACACGGATTCCTATGGGATCCCCTCCACCCATCCTCCCTCTTCCTGCTAGTGCAAGGCAGCCAGGTGCCACCGAGGCCCATGTGCACCTTGCAGACTGCCACCCCCCTGCCCCCGTTCCAACACTCATCTATGTGCAGACCTAATTTTATGCGTCACCTCCTAAGCCTTCCATATTTTCAATGATTGATTTTTTTAAAGAATCAATACCAAATGTATTGCTTTTGTGATTGGGAAAAAGACAAAGATATTAAAAATTTGAATCACATTTAAAAACATTCCCGGAATGGGCATTTCAAAGTTGCAAAGACCAAGTTCTATTTGGGAACGCTCAGCACCAGTGAAGCTGGATTCCCAGCAGGGCCGCTGGGACCCCGTGGCTGGCTGTTGTATTTGGCTGGAGGCACAGAGGAAGGGGGCGCCTCTAATTCCCACCAGCTCCATCGACACCCCTCCCCACACCCCTGGTCCTCGTGCATTGTGCTGAGTTTGTCGACTCAGCAAAGTAGGCCGCCTGCTCCCTGCCTGCTAGGATTGGAAGGTGACTGCTTGCTAGCCAGCTAATTCTGATTGAATTGCTCAGACTCTAAAATGCAGGCCCGAACAGCTAGCTAATCCGGTGGAGGGTGGTTAGGCTGGCAGATGCTGCCCTGCCCACTCTAGGGAGATGCTGCAAGAGACAGGAAAAGCGATGGATCTCTGAGGGGCCCTTGGGTATCCTAGGGGAAATGTTTTCTAGAGCTGCTGGGAGTACAGTCCAGAAAATGGGCCCGATGTGTGGTTACCGCCACTACGCAAAGACAGCCGCAGGAGGGCTGGGTCTTCTCACAGTCAGTCCATGTTTTCAGTCTGTGTCACCACCAGCCATGACTTTGGCATCTGTCTTCCCCATCCCAGTGTCAGCTGTCTGAAGACAGGGTCTTACTGGCTCCTTCCAGGCCAGTGTCTGGTGTAGAATAGGCGCTCACCAAGTAGTGTCTGACTTCCCGCACACAGTCTCTCTTCTTAGCTATCTCTGGTTTGCCATAGGCCGGAAGGCTCCTGAAAATTACAAGAGGTAAATGGGAAGCTGAGGCACAGAGAAAGGGCTTAGTAGGCATGTGGCCTGAGCAGCTTTTTAACTTTGCTCCCTCCTGGCCACCCTTTTTCCAGTTGGTATCAGGTTCTCACTGAGGGAGGCCCTCAGGAAGAGGGTGGAGGCTCAGCGGGACACTTTCTTCTGAGATGGCTCTGTGATAAGCAGTCCCTCGACCTCTGCTAGCTCATTACCGCCTGCTCTCCTCTCCTCCATCGGTGCCTGGGGGGCAACTTGGAAGCTGCTCTCCTGGGGATCAGCAACTCCAGTCCTGGAGAGGAAAATGATATGTATCTAATCTCTGACCTTCCAAGGAGGACAGGAATTCATCAAGCATTCCATGGAGGAGGAGGAGGAGGAGGAGGAGGAGGAGGAGGAG
>PVJA010001078.1:49364-123309 GCA_004027025.1 Myocastor coypus | reverse complement strand
AGCAGCCCCGGAAGCTGGAAGTTCAGGAGGGCACAGCACAGGAAAAAGAGGAACAGGCAGAAGTAAAGGATAAGAAGAAACTCAATAGAACCTGAGGGCGCAGGAGATAGTTCAGTGGAATAAGTACTTGCCTGGCAAGTGCAAGGTCCTGAGTTCAATTACTGGTACCATCAGAAAAACAAAAACAAAAACAAAAAACTCCCACAAAACAAATAAATAAACAAACAAAAAAAAAAAAAAAAAAAAAAAAAAAAAAAAAAAAAAAAAAAAAAAAAAAAAAAAAAAAAAAAAAAAAAAAAACAGAGCTTGAAACAAAGCCAAAGAGGAAACAAAGGGTGAGGGGAAAAAGCAGGTGAAAGGAGATGCAGAAGCATGAGGGAGAAGGCTGAGGAAGGTTCCAGAATGTCTGTTGCTCATCCTGAGGGGAATCCAGGGTAAACTGCAAGACTCAAGGCTCGTCTTGGTCTCTCAGTCCATCCCTGGTACCCACAGCTCCCAGGAGCTTCTGGGGCAGACAGCTGGGCATACGTCTGTTTCCCCAGCACTGTCTGCTCTGACTGGCCAGTCCAGAAGGGCATTGAGGTACACCATGCCCACCTGTCTTTGCTGAGCAGAGCAGTCAGAAGCTGCAGAGAGCCATGGGCTTCCTGAAGTGTTCCCAGCCACCCCAAGTTCTCCCTCCCCTTCCTTCCCCACCACCTAGAAAGCTGTCCAAGTGGAACAGCCTGCAGCTATTACAATAAACACCTCAGCCGCAACCTGTCTCTCATTTGCATATTAGCAGCCTTAATTCTGATGAAATATGCAAATGTATGCAAAATGAAATTCATCTCATAATGACACAAGGCGATTAAACAATTTTTATGCTTAAATATTCTGTTTAATGAAATCAAACAGACCTGCGCATGTGACAAATTCTCCACAGCATGGAGAAATTAGTAGGGATATATGTATGCATGTGTGCAATATATATATATATCTCAAGCCTCTAGCACCTTCAGAATGGCCTAGATCTGCTTTGTCTTTTTGGTAAGAAGAAAGAGAGAAAAAAACAGCATGTTTTTGATAACCAAATGAACTGAAAATTATATTACTGAAAACTGCTAAAATAAGTTAGAAGCAATATGCCTTTGTTTCCGGCGCCTGCCGGCATAGCAGCTCCGCCTCGCCTCACATCAGCGCAGCTGGCCAGAAGGTGCCTCTGTCTCCCCCGTGGCTTGGGGCCAGAGGTCGTGGGCAGCGGGGGAGGCTGCTCAGCCAGAGTCTCAGGCCGGAAATGGAGCGAGGAGCCCTCCGTGTGCCGTCCACAGGGGGTGGCCGGCCCGCAGCCCCTTCTGCCCTGCTCGCTTGTCTGCTCACATGGGCAGAACGTGTTCTCGTGCTGGACGGTGGGAGAGAGGCTGAGGGCATTTTTGTACTTAGCTTTTCTCTGGCAAAATGCATTCTGATACTTACCTAGAAGAGGAGGGAGAGGCAGAAGACAGGGGAGGGACTGAAGAGGAGGAAAGAGGGTAGGAGAGAAAAGAGGGGTGGGAGAAGGACGAGGAAAGGAACGGGAGCCTGCAGAGTGAAGGGAGGAAAGTGAGAGGCAAATGGAAATACAAACACAGCGTAGGGCCGCCGTGCGGCCAGGGCCGCGTGACTTCTCCAGGCGTCAGGAACACATCAGGAATCGTCCTGGATCCTTATCTCTCTGCCCAGAGGCAAAAGCTCCTCAAAAGTACCTGGAAATGCTCCCCCAAGAGCCCCTGTGCCTACTCCATTCCTGGAGGAGAAAGAGCTGAGCTGGACTGGTTTTTGCAGGATCACGTGATGTGACTCCTCTTCAGAAAAAAAAAAAAAAAAAAAAAAATTCCCATGATTCTTAGGATCTCTTTTGGTTCTACTGTGTTAAAAGGTTATATCTAACTCTCCAACAAATAGACGACTTTCAGAAAGACAATAAAGGTAACAAGCACACTAACGATGGCCGCCTGCACTGCCTATTTGTCGCTCATACAAGCTACTTTACCTGACTCTCTGGCCCCAGGTGCTCTAGAATAGCAAGGCTGACTGTTGTCACTCGGCTCACGCGTGATGCTGCAGGAAGCCCTCCTGCCGCAGCCTGTGGGACCCTTAGCGCGCTTACTTCCAGGTTGCGGCTGGGCAAGGCAGGCAATCAGGCGGTAATGGGGCAATCAGGTGGTAATGGGTAAGCCCAAGGTCACGCGGCGAGTCAGCTGCCTGAGAAGGCAGCCTGGCTGTAGGCCAACCTCTGGGGGGCCACCCTAAGTTCTCAGAGCAATTTCTCAGGATTCTTCGCCGTTTATCATCTCAGTCTCCTTCTGGCTCTAAGGTTGATGGATTCTGAGACAAGGGCATTTCATTAGAAAATTAGGAGAAATATTTATAATTAATATTTCAATTAGGAAAGATATCACGGGGCACTGTCAGCTTCATCATGCGCCCTGAAGACAGCTTGAGGGAGACAGGGCACATGGCTTTCCAGAAGCAGGAGAATGGGGTGGGTGTTTTCCCCAGCTTCACAGCTCACGCAGCTGGAGCAGAATAGAGCGCTGGGGTCTGGGATCCTGCTCCAAAACCGCTGGGCTAGGCACAGGGTGCCCAGCCGTCTGTCTCTGAGGTTGGCAGTGAAATGGCCTTGTGTGCTTGTTGCTGTTGCAGCCAGATCTAGGAGAATATTCACACCTGCAAAGCCATCCGTCCACTCTTTCAACTCCTGTTTACCTGCATGAA
This sequence comes from Myocastor coypus, assembly GCA_004027025.1. Taxonomy (NCBI): domain Eukaryota; kingdom Metazoa; phylum Chordata; class Mammalia; order Rodentia; family Myocastoridae; genus Myocastor; species Myocastor coypus. The sequence goes on along the minus strand of PVJA010001078.1, from coordinate 120,573 downwards.
GCTGTGTGAACGCGACAGCTCCGTTACCTGCACGCATGCGCAGGGAGTGAAGGCACCCCCCCCCCAGGAGACGCAGCATTAAATGTAAAAGGCACACAGCCACCAGTACAGCCCCAGGGGAGAGAGAGAAGGACCATGGCCTGCAAGTACACCTCTGGACAGTACTTCCCGGGCAGGCAGGACGGGGAGCTGGGCAACTGAGCCACAGGACACGCAGGGCGCTGGTGCAGATGTGAAACGCCCTGGAGATGGAGGAGGAAGGCTGGCGCTGACGAGGTGCCTGGGATCAACCCCTTGGTTTGCAAAGGAGGCCGGCTACACCCTCAGCTGGCACGAGTGGGGAGAGTCTTGCCCCTCGACACCCTAGCTTTGTGTAATAAATGGCTCTGATGCTAATCGGGAGGTGTTCATCAGAGACAAAAACAGTGAAGAGAAAATTATTCCCTATTGGGCTATCCAGCTGCCACTTGCGTTCACAGGTACCAGAGGCAGAGGCACCAGGTCAAAATAGGAGCCCTGTGCTCTCATCCACCAGCCCAGCCCCTCTTCACTGGCTTTGGCCTACAAAGCCCCAGCCCACACTCTGTAGCCAGTAGCTCCAAGGTCATGCCCAGGTGATCTAGCCACTATAGGGATAGCCTGTCCTCTTGGCATGGCTCTGGGGCCTGAGGATCTGGGAGGTGGGCTGTGGGGTGGGTCCTGCTGCCTTCCAAGCCATGCATGATGTCCAACCTTTAGCTTTGGGTGGAGGGACCCCCAAATGCATCCTGCTGCCTCCCACAACTTCTCCCCAGGAGGATTCCTTCCTAGTATAGCCCCTGTGGGACAGAGGCTACTCAACTACTACAACACTGCAGCGGACCTCCTGTGGAGCCAGCTAGCCCCCAGGCACTGAAGGAGGACTCTTCCTTTCTTCCTTGTGCTTTCTGATGACCTATTCTCCCTCCCTTCTTCCTCCTTCCCTCCCTTTTGTTTTCTTACACAATTGAAAAGCATTGATTTTACAAAGAAAAATAATCAAGCTCTTTCCAAAAACAAAATCAATCAATCATCACCATACACTGGCTCTAATTTATTTATTTATTTAGCAAACTCCTACCCCCTGCTAGGGAAGAGCTGTCTGGACTATGTTTCCTTGGACTGGCAACACCCCAGCTGATGAGGGGCTCCCTTTCCTGATTCCCAGGGCCTCAGCAGCCTCTCAGGCTTCCTCTGCCTCTCTGAACCCTGAGCTTTTAAGCTGATCCCACCTCCCACAGAACTAACTGTTTTGGTGCAAGGGGTGTAGATGGGAGACCCCTTTTGCTGGGGCTCATGCTGTCCCTCTGTCCAAGGCCTTCATTTCAGTTCAGTGGAGGGTCAGTGTTTCCTCTGGAGCTGACCGAAAAATGTGAGAAGCAAATCCCCAGCTCACCTCCTGCTCCCAACCACCTCGCATTGCTGCTGCTTCTCCATGGTAACGACAAGCACAGAAACCCGATCCCCGTGATGTGGACCCGCAGTGAGGAAGCTGGACCCCAAGCCAGCTCTGGCCAGCAGAGTGAGATATAATGACTTCTGCAGGTCCGGGCATTCCAACAAGTCAGGAGCACTGTGCAGAGCCTGGGAGGCCGGAAGCCCACCCCTGCCCGTGCATCTTCCAACACTAGCCGCCCCCCCGGGGGGGGGGTTTTGGCATTCTTGGCTGTTGTAGGTCCTTCCTTCTCTCCCTGTGTTATTCAAGAAGCTCATGAAAGCCTGGGCCTGACACAGTCATTTTGCAGGGCTGTAACGGATTTGGTGTCCTTGGCTGGTGAGCTGCTGGTGTGATTCAGTCGTTGGCCACTCCAAGCTGCCCAGATGGGCCCAAGCTTACAGCCCCCCTGCCTCAGCCTCTCAAAGGGCAAGGTGCCTCATGTATAGCTAAGGCTCCACCACTCCTTAGCATCTTCACCTCCCTGACCTCCCTGCCTTGAGGACCAGCCTTCCCACACCAGGCCTTGGCGACACACACACACCACAGGATGAGACATAGCCCAGGCACCGTGAGGAAAGGCCTTGTAGGCATCCTAGAGGGCCTGGACCCACCTCCAGCCAACAGCCACCATAAGGCTTTGGCTTTCACTTAGCTACCCCAGGGCGTGAATCCTTGTCAATAACCTCAGTGGCCTTGGAGACCAACTGTTCCCCAGCCGAGGTTTCGGGGCAAAATACTCCCACACCAGCACCCCAAATGCAGCCTGAGCAGGACAATCCTTCGGAGTCAGCTCCGGCCTCCCAGCCCAAAGAACAGTCATAGTTAACGTGTGCTGTGTTGGGCTGCTCAGCGTGCAATGTTTGTTAAGCGAGGGCAGACGCCACATGCAAGCTCCCCTTAGGAGCCCCTGCTCCCCTTTGTGTTTTCCTGTCACTGGGTTTGCCTCTGCCTTGCGCTTGCTACTGTCTGTTACCATCTTATTTCCACAGGGGTTTCCATGCTTCTCTCCCCACCCCATACTGTGCTCTAGGAGGGCAGAGGTTTCCCTGTCTCCTTTAGTTCTAGAGTCCTGAAGATGGCAGGTGCATAATAAATTTAGGTCAAGAAATGAATGAAGAAATATACAACCCAGACTTCATAAAAGAAAATATCCATATCTCCAACCAGATTAGAAGATATACATAGCAAAACCTGTGGCAGCGAGAGAGGGGCAAACTTGGGAAAATGTTTAAAGCCTCTCTTGCCAAAAGGTTCTCACTATTTTACTCTCTGAATAGTACCACAACTTGAGGTAAAAATGTTCCTGCAGCACATAGAGAGTGGCTCAGCCATGCCTTTCATGAAAGAAACGCAAAGGAGAACCACACCAGGAGCCTGCTGTCTGCCTGGTCACCAGGCAAAGACTGGCGTGATGGTGGCACTTGGCAAGGCTGCCAGGAGCAGCCCAGCCAGCTGGAGAGGTAAATGTTCGACCGTGCTGCCTCACGGAGGGAATAAAAAAAAGCTAGATGGGCAAAGTCTCTGTCCCCCCATCAGTGTCAGCCCTTGCCCCAGGTCCCCACATCCCAACCTGCCTCTATGTGTTCCTTTCCTCCTGCCAGCCTGCTTTGCACTGAAACACTTCTAGTCCTCTCAAAGTCCACCACAGTGAGAAAACTGGGGATCACAGTGAAACCTGGCTCACTGCTGAAGTTGTTTACAAACCACCAGGCCTTGTGGGGAGGCACGTGTCCATAGAGCAGAGAGGCAAGGTCCACCGGCGCCAGTGAGGTGGACTAGCAGGCAGGGTACTCGCCCTTGCTCGGTGGTTGGCTCTGTAGGAGACGGCGGTGTCAGGCCTGGGCTCTCTGAGGCTCTCTCTTGCTGCGATGGTGCTGAAGTTATCTGAGAGCATTTGGTGTTTTCGTGGGGCCAATGCAAGCCGGCTGCTGACCATCCCCCGATTCCCAGCTCCATGAACCTGGACACCTCTGCACTGGCTGCTGTCCTCCGACCCTGTCACTGCTGTTCCTGCTGATTCCATCCCTGGCTCCCTCACTACCTCCCACTCTCACTGCATTTGTTCACTTTTCATGAACAGAACACTTCACTCAGTGGAAAAGTGGAGGGGTGTGCTCACATCATGATTTCAGAGGCTTCAGTTCATGGTCTGGGGCAGCAGCACCAGAGTGATGGGCATGGTGGGCACGAGGACAGTGAGTCACTTCAGGGACAGAGCAGACAGAGAGCAGGGGAAGAGCCCAAGAGGAAGGGTCCCGAGGTCAGCTGGCCAGCCCTCCCTCGTGCTGATAGCCTGTTCAGTATGACCTCATGGTGGGGGAACCCCTGGGGAGGCCATGCCCTATTCACAGCTGAGTCACTTCCAGGAGTCTCCGTGCAGTCGGCAGGCCTCTCCTCCACAGCCCTCTCCACCCTCCCACCACTCCCTGTGTCCTCGCCCGCATTATGTCCCCCAGAAGGGGACATTATGTCTCTCCTTGCCCTATTGCATCCTTTCCTTCCCACCCTTGGCCACCTCCCTCACTTGTGAAGGAACTCCCTAAGACCTGGTTTGTCTCCTGCTCCATCAGAGAGCCAAGAATGAGGACCTGCACTTAGCGGGTGCTCAGAAAGGACCTGTGACGTGCTGATCAGTCGCCCCTCACCCTCACAGTGCCCTTCTTGCTGCCAGGCCTGGGGTACTGTGCTTTTTTCATCCCATATCTCTTCCGGCCCTCCCCACACGAGAGGGACAGCCACTTGCTAGATTAGCATATCTTACAAGTGAGGAAAATGAAGCACAGATAGGCCAGGCCAGGCCTGCAACACATCCAATGCCACAAGGTAGATAGCTAGGGACCCTGGGCCTGGAACCTGGCTGGGTGATGCCCCTGAGCCTGGCTCTGCTCCTTGAGGATGTGCTCTGCTACACCTGGCAAAACCCTGCTCAAAGAGTCCTGCTTCCCACTGTTTGTACTGACTTTAAGAGTAGGGAGATTGAGGACTCAGAGAAGTTGCAGTTCTGGCTGCACAGCAAGCTGGGATCTGGTTCTCTAGCTCCCAGTCACTGTGTCTCCACTGCACCTCTGCCCTGCCCAGAGGACAGCCGCATGCCTGGAGCATCCTGTCCTAGGCCCAGAGGCTTGTGGGCCATGCAATCACCCCACGCCTTAGCTTTCCTGACTGAAACCAACACCTGAGAATGATTAGCTCAACCAGAAGAAAGATGTGTAATGCACGGCTGCTTGCAGCTTTTGGCAAGCAATAGGTCATGGTGGAAGAGGCCCGTTTGCCTCCTGTCTGATAGAGGAGAGGGGGCCTGGGCCCTGGTACCCCTCAAGGTCAGTGACCTCAGGTTCTGCCTCTTAAATGTTCCACTACCTCCCAGCAGCTGGAAGGGGCTCCAGGCATCTAGCCCAGGGCCTTGAGGGATATTCTGGGTACAGCCACAGCAGCCTGCCTAGGCAGCAGAGCTAGTGGCCCAGGGCCTTGGCTCCATGAAAGACTAAGAAGGAGGGCAAAATGTCACTCACAACTGCTGACCCAGAGCCCCTGTCCACTCCATGCTACCCAGTCTCTGGGGTTGGGCCATGTATCTACCAACTTGGGACCTGGGGTCTCGGATCTGGAGTCACCTACACATAATGGACTGGCTGAGTCCTTTTGAAATGTCCCTAAGATGAAAGGACAAAGAGCCCTGGATCATAGGACTGTGGTGCTGAAGGCCATCTGGGCTTCCAGAGATCCTGGAGTTGCAGTTGAAGAGACATGAAAGGGTTGGCATCCTAGTATCCAGGGTGTGCACTCAGGCACTATTCCTGTCTCATTCACCTTGCTGACCAGCACAGAGGGACTGTTTTCTTCACGACTGGTGAGCGCACATTTTGTTCAGAAGGACCCAGCTTCCTATAACAGTAATCACCTTCTCTGAGGGCCTCTGTGTTCAAAGCTCTGTGTGAGATTCCTTGCCAGTACTTCGTGAACATAATTCTCCTGAGGAATCCATAAGATCGGTTCCACAACAGTATCCACTTCACTGTTGAGGACCCTGAGGCCCAGAGAGGTTATGTAACACATCTAGGACAACACAGCTAGAGAGCAGGGGAGGAGTTGCACTCAAGCCTGCGGACTCCAGGGTCTTTGCCTAACCCCTGCCTTCTAGGCCACAACCTCTTACCCACCACTGCGGGCACATTCGCCTGGGGGAGAGGACCCCAGGAACGGTGTCCCCAGGACATGATCTCCCAGCCAGGACAGCATCTCCATCAGCAACGGCAAGCAGAGCTGGCACTTCCCAGGCTGCACACGGTCACATTCTTTTCGATAAGGGCCGTTTGAGAAATGAATAACCAAATACGATGTCAGTTTTATACCTGTGTAAGATGCTGCGCATAAAGAAATTCACAAATCAGAGCAATAGCTCTCAACCTTATTTTTGCAAAATAAAACGCAGTCGCAGCAGGCAGGCTGCCTTCCTTCCTAGCTATTAGTGGCCAATCTCTGGACCCAGGAAGCCTGAAGTTCTGCGATGACACATTTGGTGGCCGGAGCATTATGTGTCTTGCCTGTGTTACACGGTTCTCCTTCCTCATCAGCTTTGAGCCTATGAATCCCTTTTGTAAGTCACTCAACAAGCTTTTAAGTGCCTATTCTTTTAGTGCCAGCAGCTGTGTTAGGGAACTGTAAATGCCTTGATCATTTTCTACTTTAGACACTGAAACGAGGTGCAGTCTAACATTATCAGAGAGGGGCTGTGCTGGATTCAAGTCCAGGTCTGTGTGACTCCAAAATCTAGGCTTTTATTCACTTTCATCCATTTATCCATTTTATTTATTTATTTATTTGTTTATTTATTTATTTTTGTCTTTTTTGAGACAGGGTCTAGCTATGCAGTTGAGGCTAGCCTTGAGCTCACTTTTGTAGCCCAGGCTGGTCTCGAACTCGCACCAATCCTCCTGCCTCAGCCTCCCGAGTGCTGAGATTACAGGCATGAGCCACCATGCCCGGCTCATTTATCCATTTTATTTCGTTCATTTTACTTCCTAAATCTTTTTTACCTGAGAGCAAAGCAGGCTGACTTACTTTCTTTCAGTGGGTAGCTTCCAGTCCTGAAGTCACGTGAGACAAACAGGCCGTCTCTGCTCCAGATTGCACTTTTGGGCACAAAACAGATGGTATTTCCCAGCCTCCTTAGCTGGCATGGTGTCATGTGACTCATTACAGCCAATAGCACATGAGAGGAAGTAAAGAATCACTTCCTGGATGAACTTACAACTCCAGCCCTGTCTCTTTTCCCACTTAGTAAAAAGATTGAGGCCTCCCAGAAACAAAAAGATATGGGTCCTGGTGTCACCTGTTAGAAGTCCACTTTTGCCTCAAGAGGCTGAGTCCAAATTATAGGCAATTACAGATGCTTGGCCTGACCCTGCTGCTCCTACTTTACTACCCCCAGCTCAGAATGGCTCCCTTGTGTAGGGAGGGATTCTGGCTGCCTCTGAAGAGGGCTACCTTGCCTTCCATGGCAGGTATTATCCCTGAATCTGAGAACTAGACTTCGGTTAGAGTCAGCTAGTAAGATTCAGGTTTTTTAAGACTGAAGTGATCTTACTAAGAATGATACTTATAAGAAGGCTGGCTACCTGGGATGGGAAGTCCTCTTGTCACTGAGGTCCCTTGCTCAGACTCACTTGCTCCTTGCACACTTGCTTGTCGGCTGAGATTTCCTTTGTCTCCCAGGTTCCTTCATTTTTTTTTGTCTTTTTGAGACAGGGTCTCACTATGCAGCTCAGGCTGGCCTTGAGCTCACTTTTGTAGCCCAGGCTGGTCTCGAGCTCGCATGGATCCTCCTGCCTCAGCCTCCCAAGTGCTGGGATTACATGTGTGAGCCACCACGCCTGGCTTCCCAGGTTCCTTTTTGATGATGACCCTCTTGCCTCTGCTCTTTGCTTAGAGGCCATGCTTGGCTCAGCCTCCCACTTCCTGGGTGAGCAGGGACAGTGCACAGCACCAGGAGGAGCTAAGAGGGAGCAGAGAAATGAGGCTGGTGCATTGCTTGTTCCCTTGCCCCTCCTGGTGGCTTTGGGAGTGGCTGGGTTTTTCTGCCTGTAGTTGCAGCTCCTGACTGCCCTGGTGCGTGCTCTGGGCCATCTCTTCTTCCCTTCTGTGTTCAAGCCCAGCATGGCTGATACAAAACTACTCTGTTGCTCATCCCTGTGTGACTCAACAACTCTTATTTGCTCTCTAAACTGTACCCATTTATTTTCCACTGAGTCTGATATATCATCCATTCATACATCCTTCTAGTCATCTATCCACCATCCATTCATGGATGTATTCATTCATTCATTCATTCGCGTATCCATCCACTCATCTCTGCAGCTATCCATTTGTCCACCCATCCACCATCTACCTATCAATACTTGAGTCCATTTCTATAGTCATTCATTGGCCCACCCATTCATCCACACCCACCTACTCACTCACATGTGGGTAATGTCTAGGCAACGTATTAATAGCTATATCTAGTCACTTAGTGCAAGTCTGGTGACATCCTGAAGTTGGTACTGCTATTATCCCTGTTTTGTTCAAGTATCACTTCTGCAAAGCTATATCCTTGACTTCAAACTTCATGGAGCACCTTTTCCCCCGCTTTCATTTTTCCTCAACATTTATCTCATTATTGTCAGTGTTTATTCCTGACCTATTTATCACCCGCCTTGTACACTAAGAGGGCAGAGACTTTGTTCCTTGTGTCCCCTGCCCTATCTCTGGTATCCATGATGGCTTCTCATACCCAGCAGGAATTCAATAATATAATGAGTAGAACGTGGACATGAAATCAGAAACAGAGTCTCCATTAGGGGGACTTGATCTGTTTCTTACAGGCAGAATAGAATCCAAGTCTGACCAAGCCCTGATGTCAGACAAATAGATGTTCTGTACCACCATCCGGGTGCCTCCCAGGGCACAGACTCACCCTGGCTCCCAGCAGCTCCTCCTCTCTGAAGAGGCTCAGAATGCATCTCTGTTCTTGAGGAAAATTGGTTGAGAGTCTGGTGCTAGGCCCTGTAGCTTCTGAGCCTCCTGGGTTGTCCCTGGAGCCCATACCATGCCTCCTTCATCCTATACTTTGACTGTACGGGTTGAGATAAGGTGGGTGGGGGCAGTTGTTAAAGAAAGTGACTTCTCAACATGGGGAATTCCCCGGGGGCTAGGCAGAATATCTAGCATTTCATAGACACTTATTATACTCAGCTTTTACAGATGGGGAAACTGAGGCTCATTTGGAGCCTGGCCTGCAGGCAGACGTCACACGACTGGATGCTGTAGTGCCCTACCCCCAGCAGTTCTGCCTTGGCTGAGGACCAGCGAGCCCAGCAGGGGCTTCAAACTGTGGCTACTCTCGGCTCACTAGAAACCCAAGTGCCGTTTCCACCTGATAATAAATATATGTCAGAGAGGACTCGATCTGTGTGACCTTGGGTTCTGGGGTGCCAGACTGTGAAGAGCCTGTGACAAAACCTTTTGCCTCAAGAGGCCGAATCCAAATTACAAGCAATTACGGATGCTTGGCCTGACCTCGCTGCTCAGACTTTGCTTCCTCCAGCTCAGAATGGCTCCCTTGTGTAGGGAGGGATTCTGGCTGCCTCTGAAGAGGGCTACCTTGCCTTCCATGGCAGGTCTGTCTCCCTGGGAGCTGGAAGTGAACCCCAGAGCTTCCTGGGAGCTCCTCTGACAATCATGGCTGGCAATCCTACTGACACAGCAAGGCCACCACCAGCCCAGGAACATGGACCTGGAAGTCATTATAGACACTAAGCCAGGATTTTGCCAGCCCTACTAAACCCTCCCAACCACTGGGTGAGGAAGATGTTTACTGTGTCCATTTCTCAGTGAGAAAACTGAGACATTAGTGTGTGGCTGGGGTGGGCAAACCTTTTCTCTAAAGGGCCAGGCAGAAAGTACCATCGACTTTGCACACCATATGAGCTTTGTGTGGAAAACCATTCATGAACCACACACTTGGGGTCAGGTGCAGCTTTGTGCCAATAAAACTTTATTGACAAAGAAGAGAGCCAGACCAGAATTGACGTTTAAGCTATAGTTTGTCCACCTGCTCAAGTCCCTTTGGTGCAGAAATAGCAGAAGCATTCACCAACTCTTGACAATATGATACTCTCCTCCCTGCTAATTTTATTGGCATCTACTATATGCGTTAATTATTATTATTATTTTTTAATTTTTGGAATGTGTGGTAATGGGGCTTGAACCTAGATCCTTTGCACTGAGCTACATCTCCAGCCCACATGGCTGTGTTGCCTGGGCTGGGCTTAAACTTATGATGTTCCTGCCTCAGCCTCCCAGAGTTCTAGGATTACACATGTGTACCATTATTCCTAGTTCATACAGGGTTAATTTTATGCATCAACTTGATTTGGCTACCAGTTACCCAGATGTTCAGTTCAACACTACTTCTGGATGTGTGCATCAGGGTGTTTCTGGCTGCATAGAGCAGAAGGTCCTCCCCTGGGACACCTCCTCCTCCTGGTTGTTGAAGGCCAAAGGCAGCTCCACCCTGCCGTCTCTGAGTGGGAACAGAGCTCTTCTACAGCCTTTGGACTTGGATGTGAACTTGAGCCATGCCGTGTGCTCTCTCCTGCCGCTCTGGCTGGCTGACCCAGGGCTTCGCTGCCTCCATAACCACATGAGCCGATTTCCCTTCACCAGCCACTTTCTCTGCTCGTCAGATCATCTCTCAGGAGAGCTCAGATGGGGTCACAGGCTCCTCTGCATGAGTGTGCCCACTTCACAGTGGGTAGCTGAGGCTCAGGTTGTGCCTGGAGGAGCACTCTGCAGAGTCATCACAAGGACCTGGCAACACTGGTACAGATGGCTCAGGGCCCGGCTCAGGGATCCAGTGTCCAGAGGTGAGGACAAGGTCGTTCTGGAGCCCTCTGCCAAGTAGGCACCTTGGCGTGGCCAGCCAGGTGCTCCCCAGAGGGACCTCTCCCAGGCTCTGTCATCCCACCACCCTGGACACTGTCTCCATCATTCTCATGACCCCTGTGCATAGGTCCCACTTGCAGCCACGGTCAGCTGCACAGTGCATGGTCCCCTTCCTATGTCACCATGGCATCCTGGCCACTGGGTGGACCTCCCAGAAGAGCTCCTTTCCCAGAAGGCTGTCTGGTCCCCCGCCACTGCTCTCAAGGAAGTGAACACCGCTGCCCATCCCTCCTCCCTCTCTGTGGGTTGGGGACCCCTGGGAGGAGCCGGTAACCTTCACGCAGGAATGAAGGAACAGCAAGCCCACCCAGGAAGTCCATGGTGACACCTGCTCTGTGGGGACAGAGCCCATTAGAGGGGGGGGCAGAGACTTCAGGCTAGGCTCATAGATGCTGCATCCCCCCAGCCCCTCCAGCCCTGCTTCTAGAGACTGGCCCTGACTCTGCTCCCACCCTCAGGGCTCAGCCAAGTGGTGGTCAGGGGGCCGATGCTGTGCACCAGAGACAGAGAGGTAGACCAGAAGCCTGAAGCAGCAGGAAGACCCCACAGGTCACAAGAAGCTCTGCGTTCACCAGAAAGCTTAACCAAGAGAAGAGGGATGTGGCCAGTTAGAAAGATTGTTAAGAAGAGATTCAGGCGAGGAGCAGATCAGTGGAGACAGGTAGACAAGCAGACACCCAGTGCAGCCAGTCCTCTGCAGTACCCCCAGGGTCCCAAACAGGAGATGACTGGCCACAGCTCCTGGAATAGTGAGGCTAGGGCAGAGAAGCCCAACAGGAAAGAAGGGCAGAGAAAGGCCATCCCTCCTGCCCCCCATACCCAGCCTTGTGTACCCCAGCCCTCCAGCACCCCAGCCAGACTGCAAGGAGGATACACATTGCCACTGATGGAGGTACATCTCCTCTGGCCTGCCAGGGCCACTGTCTCACGGGAGGCTGATTCCCCGCCCCCCCCAGGGTGAAAAGGGGCTTAAGTGCTTCCCAGACCAGGTGGAAGTGGAGGTGGCTGCCCCAGCCAGCTGCTGCCTGTGATCCAGGTAGGGGCCAAGACAACAGGACCCATCGGGGCTGTGGGCAGGGCCTGCTCCGACCTTGGCTCAGTGCCGGCTGGAAGAGGTGCCAGGCCCTTGGCCCTCAGGGCAGCTTGTGACCCCAGCTGCTCCTGCTGGGCAGACTGGGGCTGTCTCCATGGAAACCATCTCCTCACTGCCTGGAGACCAGGTATTCTCAAGGAAAATGAGTTAAGTCTAAGAGTGAACTTCTTGTTCCTCAGAGACAGACAACCAGGGCCCAGGACAGGAGCTTGGGAGCTCTGGGGTAGGCAGTACTAGGCTGAGGAGCAGACGTACCTGTTTGTCCTCCCGGGAGGAGATGTCTGCCTCTGCGCAACGTCCCAGCACTGCCATGGAATTCACACGGGGTTGGCATAAAGATCCCATCATGCCTCCTCCTCTACACCCTATTAGAACAGCATTGTCATCCACATGGCGGACTGAGGACTCTGGAGCCCAGAGAGGCTAAGTATTTTGCCCAAAGCCACGCAGCCAGATAGGAGCAAAGCTGGCATTTGAACTCGAGTTTGTACTTGCACCTCCCACACATGTAGCGCCCCCACTGTGGGTGCAGCCATCTTTTCTGGGTGTGGTGGCGCCAGCTGTGAGCTGCACAGCCCTGGGGATCTCAGGGCCAGGGGCAGTGGCCACTAGTCAGTGTTTGTCTTAGTCCTAGAACTGCCAGGTAGGGTGCAGAGTCAAACTACTGCCCAGGCTGAGCGTGTTCCTGCAGCTCAGCCCCAGCCTCCTGCCCACTCACCAGCAGGCCACCCTGTGGAAGGCTCACAGCCAGGCTCTGGGATTCACCTGACTGGATCTGCCTCTCATCAGCTGTTTGACCTTGAGAAAGTCACTCAAACTCTCTAGTCTTTACTTTCCTCTGGGGTTAATAACTGTCCTCACCAGGGGAGTTTCCACAAGGCTCCTGGGGCAGCAGCGGGGTGAATAAGCTCTAGGCAGGGTTTCTGGTGGATAGAAATAGAGAAGAAGTTTGATTTGGTTAGAAGAAAGTGAATCCCAGGACAGCACTGCAGGTGTAGGAATGGTGGGAATATGTCTTTTATTTGTTTGTTTGTTTGTTTATTATGGCGGGCTCAGCCTGCCCCGAGGGTGGGGCTGGTGCAGCATGTGGTGCTGGAGATTGAACCATGGTCCCTGTGGTTGCCGAAGCTTGCCTAAGCAGGCTCTTTAGACCGCTGAGCCATTCCGCCAGCCCAGGAACAGTGGAAATAGACGAGGTCCCACAGTCCCTTCATTCTAGGCCGCTTGCTAGAACTAAGGAGCAGAATGAGGCTGAGTTGGGCGGGCGAGTCTGAGAGGAGCAGGATGGGACATTATAGGGCAAGAAAACAGTCAGATCTTCCAGCAAAAAGGGATGAGCTTATTTTGTGGACACTAGTGAGCCATGGCGGGTTGTAGTCAGAAGAGAAAGTATGGAGAACTGACTGAGCTTGGGGGTGGTCATCTCCTTCAGAAATAAATAGAAGCAGGCCGGGGCAGGGGCGTGGGGGAGGGGATGCCTACTGAGGTTTCTGTACTTGCAGGGCAGGGAGTCTGCACCCCCCACACCTCCCCACGTTCCCCAGACGCTTGAACTTTGCAGGGGGGTGCGGGCAGGGCGAAGTCAGAGCTGTTTGGGGTATGGGCTGCTGCTGATATCCTGGGTCCTCGTGAGGCCACAGCGGCTGAGTTGGGAGAGGGGTCTGAGAGGCACTGGCCTCCTCCTGGTGCATCCTGCGCAGGAATGCGGGGACGGGCCCGGGGAAACTTATCTCTCCCCAGCAGTCTGCGGAGCGGGCCAGAGGCTGTCTGCTCCGTGGGCTCTAAATCACCACGCTTTTTCCTCCTCCGCCAGGGTCAGGTTAAAGCCTGGATCCCCGCCAACCTCGGGCCTCCCCAACACCCGTCAGCTGCCTGGCCTCCCTCACCTCAGCCTGTAGAGTGGGTGTGCTCTCAATTCAGATCGCTTGGCTGGGAGACCTGCCTCAGTTTCCTCCTTTCGAAAATGGGACTATTAATAGGACTCATCTCCTCCGGCAGAGGCGGGACTAAAGGAGGCGATGGATCTGGCTGCTCGCGATGGCGTCTGGCTAGCACATTCCCTCCCTCTTTCTCTCTCTTTTTCTGTCTCTCATTAAATGCACATACTTGCAAGCTGTAAAGCTTGTTTTGTGGGATCAATGCAATTACCCATATATAGCTTTGGACAGAATCCACTTCTGGGTTAATGTCTCCAGATTATTCCATAAACAGCTCCCAGCGCATTCTCTTAATGCGTTTGTATTGCTGTCGTGGTTCTGCAGGAGCCTGTTTATTTTGAGATTGACTTCTAGGGCAGCACATGGGTCAAGAGGAAGACCCCTGGCCCACGAGGTAGAGTGTGGTTTTCCCCTTTCAGGCAGCTTGGTCCCCCCCCCCCCCCGTGGAATGCTGGCGTTATAAATAACACGCTGTGGAACATGTTGGAAGGTGAAACATGCTATGCGCAAGGAGCAAGGGGAGGCGGAAGAGGGAGGCTAGGCGTCCCGGCTGGGAGGGAGTGTGAGAATGTTAATAGAGCTTCTATATATAGGTTAGCTCTTCCCTTAAGAACTGCCATCGCTGCCTCTGTTTTATAATGTACATAATCTGTGAACACAGTCGTCCATGATCAGGAGTTATGAGTTTGCATATGTTTATAGCTATGCACACCCACGTGTGTGTCTGCATGTGTGTGTATGTGTGTGCGCATGCACTTCTGTGAGCATGAATGTATTCAATGGGATGTGACATGGAATAGTTTGCACACCCTGAGTTACACACACACACACACACACACACACACACACACACACACACAGAATCCAGAGGAAGACAGAGTTATTAATGGCTTCCCAACATGGTTTGATCTCGGCTCTCTTGCTCCAAATCCTTCATCACTGCTCGGTCTTGCTTGAAGACACTGCTCTTTAACCTCTTCATTCCCCAACAGGGCAAGTGAGTCACACAGCTTGGGAGTGCCCCAAGGGAGCAGGTGGGAACTGACCCCGTCCTTTGGACTTCCAGGAATCTTTCCCCAACACTGGAACCTCCAGACACTGCTCCTTTCCAGTCTGGCCCCCAAGCGCGGTGATGGAAATCCAGGGAGATGGAGCTGGGCTTGAGTTTTGCTTCTGGTCCCCTCCCCGAGAGGCCACTTAAGCAGCGTCTAACTGCCCTGTGATGTATTGAAGCCTCTCTGTGCATACAAGCGCAGAAGATCAACAGCCAGGCAGAAGCGCCACATCTACCTCCTCCCGTTAGATGAAATATGCCCCTAATTTGGCAGGGGCTTTGTTTTATTAGACCTGTGGCAGCAGAGGGGGCCATGCTGCTGCATGACCTGACAGCTCAGCGCTCACGCACTGCTCCCCGCTTCCTCCTTCCCTCTGCCCACTGTCCTCTGCCCTCTTCCCCCCTCCCGACTCCTTTCTCCTCTTTTCGCCTCTCCCCTTTCCTCCCTCTCCCCTTTCCCTCTCACTGACATCCTAAGAAAGAGGAGAAGACCTGCCCTGATCTGTCATTTTTTGGCTACATTCACAGAACCAAGATCGGACCTGGCCAACGATGCCTGTGGCATCACAAGGAAGCCCATCCTGGAAAAATGTCCCCAGGTTTGGGACTGGGGACCAGAAACCGTGCTCCAGTGCCTGACTCTTACCTATTTACAGATGGGAGACCCGGATGTGTTGCTTCCCCTCCCTGGGACTCAGTTTCTCTGTTTGTAAAGTGAGGCTCAAAATGGCAGCTCCCTGGTAGAGTTACTGCAAGAAAGAAAGAAAACAAGACCCACAGTGCTTGGCCTTGTAGCCCAGCCTAGAACTTAGGGTCCTTTCCCTGCTAACGTCATTTTGGCAGAGAAGTGAATTTCTTGATCCCTAAGTGAGACCGTACTGGTGAATTCTGCTGGGCTGAAATAGAGGTGTTTTCCATGGTCCCTTAAGAGTGACCTAAAAAAAAAAAAAAAAAAAAAAAAAAAAAAAAAAAAAAAAAAAAAAAAAAAAAAAAAAAAAAAAAAAAAAAAAAAAAAAAAAAAAAAAAAGAAAGAAAGAAAGAAAAGAAAAGAAAAGAGTGATCTGTACTTGTACTCACTCAAGACTGACCTCTGAAGGCCACCATAAAGCAGGGCCATCTGCTTAGGACTGAGGCTGTGGCATCCAACAGGAGCAGGCATGACTGGGCTCAAGGCTTCAGGGAACCTCTTTTCTTGCTAGGGCTATGGACATTGGTCACTTTGTCCTTTCTTTGCCCAGTGGTCCCACTCTTTTGCCACATAAGAATAATTTGGGGAACTGTAGACTGTAAACACTTTTGCTGCCACAAACCCAGAATAATGAAGTCAGACTCGGTGCTCAGGGGAAAAGAGGGGACCCTGGTGGTTGAAGTTCTGCAGGGATCCTAGTGAGCAGCAGGGCTGGGAAGAGCAGGTGGGCCCTTCTAATGCAATGGCAGAGATTGGATCCTTGATCTCATCTTCATTCCTACGAAGCATTAAATGGGAGGCTTGACCTGGGTTTGAGTCTTGACCTATGCTGCTCCCCTTTGGCCCCTTCACCTCCTGAACCTGGCATCTACTTCTCCAAGGGGCACAATGGTGTCTTTCAGGGTGTGAGGGAGCTAAATATTACCCGGTACAGGCCCTGGCACCCCCGAAGTATGTAAGAAGCAGTGGAGTCATTGCTATTACTGCAGAGTAAGCTGGACATCATTAGTAGTGACTTCCAGCTTTGTGGGCCTGGAGGTCAGCTTGTGCCACAGCTACACCCAAGGCACGGTGGCGCTTACTGTCTAGTGGTCCCCACAAAGCCGCAGGCAGTCACTGGGGCAGCTTCTAGAGTTTGCGATCAGTTCATGACCTAATGCTGGATTAGGGTTATGCGTGCTGCTGGGATTAGGGCCGTGAGTGCTACACCGCCCTCCACAGGTCACCTGCATACGACATGAAGGAGGGAGAGAGCTTTGCCTCTGCCTCTGCGCCACTGCTGCTGTTTCCCCTTTTTTACTCTTGCTGTTTTGTTATTTTCTGCCACCGTGAGCTGCTGCCCTCTGCCATGTGCCACTCTGCCGTGGAGCCAGCTGAGTATGGACTGAAGCCTCCACTAACTGTGAGCTAAATAAACCTTTCCATCCTTAATTTTGAATGTCGAGTATTTTGTCCCAGCAAGGAGAGAGGTGTAACAGAGACAGGTGCCAGTGATTCGCAAACGAGCAGGCACAGCTCTGGCTCTAAAGGCTCTTGTCCCCCAAGGCAGGGACCTGGAAGGCTTTCGATCAAGAGCAGCCACTTGCTATCCCCTAGTGATGAACGCTCACTCTGAGTAGTGCACCATGAGGTGACTCTCTCGTTGTGCTGGCCTCACAGGTGTGCGTACTTTTGGAAAGCAGCACAGCCGTGGTACCCAAGAGGTGCAGCAGCCGCAGGACTGCAGTGGTGTGTGGGTCCATGAGTACACTCGGCGCCTGCCCTGTGTCCTTCCACATCTCCTTTGACTCTCACAGTCACCTACATGCACATCACCCCCCCCCCCACCGCCGGCATCCTCCCCAATCCCTGCAACCACAGAGACATAACCAAGTCACACAGAGAGGGAACTGGAGCTGTCTGTCTGAGCCCAGGGTGACGACTGCCCTAGCCTCCTCCCTACCGTCAGCACAGAGCCCACGGGTGCAAGCGCACAGGCCCAGAGGCAGGATGCGCCATCTTCCCTGGGCAGCACTTTCACTGAGACAGTGGAAGGAGGAGGTGCGAAAGTAGCTGACAGCTGGGGACAAAGCTGATCCTTTCCTCTGAGAGCTCCTGAGATGCCCTCAGCATGTCCTAGCGGCTGTTACACACAGCTGGGCTTTCCTGTGGGTCTCTGAGAGCATCCTCTCTGCAGGCCGGGCACAGAACTGCCCTTCAGAGCTCTGTCTTCAACAGCCCCTGTCACCCCTGCCCTGTCAAGATCTTTCTGCAACCTGTGTGTCCAGCAGGCACCACCCCTCAGCAGAAGGCCCCTGCCTGCCCTGCTAGGTCTCATTTCCCACAGGAAGGGGGAAGAACTTCAGACAGATATTTCTACTTTATGCAATTCCATTTTTTGTCTCAACTTACCTGATCCTCTAATTCTGCTAGGGACTTTATTTCCTTGTGCTGGGAAAGCCCTGAAGTTCAGAGTCCTTTTTTTTTTTTTCTTAAGCTGAAGATCCTATTCAGAGCTGACTCAGATACCCATCAGCCCCTGCAGGTGTGGGGGGAGAGAATTATCAAGCAAGCCATCACACTTGCTGACAAATCCTCTAAAGAGGTGCTTCGCTTCTTTTTTCTTTTAAGGAGCCTGGTGACAGCTAACAGCCGCAGAGGGGATGATGCACCCCAGGGGAATGAGTTTGGAGACTGGGACCCCACCTGGGGGTTCACTGTCTATTGCTGTCTGACCTGAGAGGCTTCATTAAGTCCCTGGGTCTCAGTGTGTCCTGTTCTGAGTCTCCAGTCTTTCTCGCCCTTGCTCCGCAGCAACAGGAAGGCTTCTCAGTCCCCCATCAGGATGCCGGGGACTTGAAGGCACTGATAATGTTGGCTTCCCTGGTCCCCACCATGCCCAGACCTTGCCCATCTAGGTAAACAGCGCAGCCTGTAACCCTTGCTGGCTGTTACCCCACACTTAACTCTTCTGCGGTTGGTGGCAGACCTCAATCTGCATTGCCAATGTGTCCCGTCTGCCCCAGGCCACAGGTGCCCTCTGGCCAGAGCCCCTGTGTCCTCCCTCCTGGACAACCATGCAGCCTTCACGGTGTCCCTGTCCTTCCATTCTTGCCTCCTGCCCCAACTCATTCTCCAGATGAAGGAAATTCTTCACATTTGTTCTCTCCCACCTAAAACCTCTAACAATTTCTCAAAACCCATAGAGCGGCCTGTAGAACAAATCCAACCAGCTACCTATTTTTTTTTGTAAATAAAATGTTATTAGAACGCAGGTACCCTCATTTGTTCACAGTGCATTTTTTTTTTTCTTTGTGACCACTTTTGCATGGCAACAGCAAGGTCAGACAGTCACAAAGGAGAACTTATGACCTATGGAATCTGAACTACTCATTGGAAAAAGTCTGTTGAGTCCTGACTTAGACTGATAGTCAAATTCCTTATGGTGGCCTGATAGCAGATGACTCTGTAGGTTGAGTTTGCAAAAGGCCTCTCCTTTCCACAGGCACCAGTTCACTAGTCCACCCTGTGCAGTGGGCTCCTCAGCTATCCCCATCCAGAAGAAGCTCTGTTTCCCAAGTCCTGGAATCTGAATTTCCCACGAGACTCACTTCCATCAGCAGAGTGTGGCAGAAGCAACGCTGTGTCAATTTCAAGCCGAAGACTAAGAAGCCTTGTACGTTTCTCTCTCCTCCGATTCTTTAAATTTGTTTTCTGCTGCTGTAACAGAATGCTGGGGGCTGGGTAACTTATCAACTATAGAAATTTATTGGGCTCATAGCTCTGGATGTGGGGACCTTCACAACTGAAAGCCACCTCTAGTGAGGGCCTTCTTGCTGCACTGCAATGAGGTGGAAGGTGTCACATGACTAGAGTACCCGTGTATGAGGAGCACAAGGGAACTGAACAACTGAGCATCATCCTTCTATCAGAAATCCAATCCCAAGATGACTAATATGCTCCCGAGATACTGTTTTAAGTGTAGTCTTTTAAAAAATCTTTTGTTTATTTATTTGGTATAGGGTCTCCCTATGTAGCCCAGACTCACAGTGATCCTCCTGTCTCAGCCTTCCCAGTGCTAGGATTATAGGCATGTACTGCCACACCTGGTTTTGGGGCTGGCGCAATGTGCCCAGGGTTCCGGGACTGGTAGAGCATGTGGTACTAGGGATCGAACCTAGGTCCTTGTGCTTGACAGGCGGGCCACCAAGCTATGTTCCCAACCCAGCATTAGCCTGTCTACAAGAGCAGAGGCCTCTTTGTCCCTAATTCACCCTTTAGGTATCCTGCCTCCTAATATTACATCATAATGCTGATTAAACTCCAGCATGAGTTTCTGGGAAGACATCCAAGCCACACAGAGCAAGAACCCTACTGCTGCCACAAGAACCGACCTGGGATGGCCTTCTGGAGGATGAGTGGTCCATGCCCTGCTCCCCTGCTACCCTAGCAAAGCCCAGGAGTACAGCAGCCTTGCTGACCTGCAACTGATCACAGATATGCCAGGGAGGCGCCTAACCCAGGTTAGCAGTAATCCTGCCAGTGCCATGGACTCTTAGCAGACTACGGACCTATCACTTTAAACTGCCTCACTTTAAGGCTGGGTTGTTACACAGTTGTAGCTAACCGATACACCATATAGCCTCTTCTGAACATGAAAAAGGGCATTGTTTATTTTATTGGACCACCTCAGGAGGCAAGGCAATAAATTCACCCTGATTCTAATGGCCCTGCTTGACCTGTTTATTCTCCTCATTCCAGCTTTATTGCCAACCAGGACTCCCTTGCTCCCCACAACCTGCAGTCAGTTCCTAGACTATATCAAGCTCTTTCCCCATCATTGTCAGCACGGGTGCACCCCACCCCCACCCCAGCCACGGCCCAGCCCCTGCATCGATTTTCTTTTTAGTACTTTGCCTAACCTGAAATCGTTTTTTGTGGATTTTTCAGTAAACAAATGGTCCCCAACTTACAATGTTTAAATTTATCTCCCCCCACCCCAACTTTATGATGGCAGGCAAGTGATACTCAGTTCAGGAGACACAGTGTTCCAGATCTTTAATCTTGCAGCATTCTCCCACTAGTATGGTCAGACCCTCTCTTGGGATGCAGGCAACAGCAGCAAGCCATATCTCCCCATCAGGCACCCTCATGAGGAGACAAGTGTCATAATAGGAGGTGGATGTCCACTTGGTTAGAATCAGAAATTGAGCCCTGCAGGGCCAGGCTGAACTGAGTTCAAGTCCATCTTCTGACACTTTCTCATTTGAGATCACAGGCATGTCATTCCAATATTCTGAGTGTCATTGTCTTCATCGGAAAACCTGAGTTACAGGTGAAGAGCCCATGAAATGTCTAGCACAGGGGTTAGCACACAGTAGGCCCTTGGAAAGCAAGAGATGCAATTTTTTTTTCACTACACTTGGTTGAGAACATCTAGCCTAGGTGCTTTTCACTAGGTCACTCTGCTTATCTCGCATTTAGGAAAGAGGTCATATTTTGATTTTTGACCTTAGATATGGACAGATTTGTATTCTTTAGCTGTGAATCAGAACCTACAGAATGCACATCAGAAAGAGGTGGAGGGGTGAAGAAGGGACAGGTATGCTCAGGAAGCAAGAGTGGAATATGTTTGCCCTTACTCCCAAGTTAGAGTGAATAAAGACCTGAGATAAACTGTAAGGGCAATGCATCTGAACCCTCAGTGTGAAAGACACTGACTTTTTTTTTCAAAAGAACTGTCATTTGTTGACCAAAGTACCACATAGGAAACTGCATAACTTTCTCAGGCATCAATTTCCTACCTCTGCTCATTGTCCAAAATCTGTGCTCTCCTATTTCCATCATAACAATATCCATGAATTTAGTTGGACACATGATTGCCCAGATAAGGACTACAATTCCCAGTGTTCCTTGCAGCAAAGCACAGCTATACGACTACATACACAGAAGCCAATAGGATGCAACTTTAGATGTTTCATGGAGTTTATACAGACTTTTCCTAAATGGCAGCAGACACACAGAACTTATCTTTCTGCTTTATTTTGCTGTCATGCAACCTTAGACATGTCACCCCTTGTCTCTAAACCTCAATTGTTTATATGTAGAATAGGAACGCAATCTACTTCTAGGAGTTTTGGAGTAAAGATTAAGTGACATGATCAGGGTAAGTTTTATTTAATGAGATAATAAATACAAAATGCTTTATGGTGGCTGGCTCATAGAAGATATTAAACAAATGGTTCTCTATCTATGGAAACTAAGAAAAGTCATTTAAAGTTTGGGTTTCAGAGATTTGCTCTTCTATAGAACTAAGATGATTTTTATTCACCAGAGTTAAATCTAAAATAAAGGATATAAATATTAAAAAAAGAAGAAAATCATGCAAACACTAGAAGAAAACATGGAAGGATTCCCTGACGGCTGAAGTATAAGCAAAGCCGTTCTGTGATTAAAAGTATAACACATTAAAATAGACTATTAAGTCTGACTGCAAAAAATTATTATTTTTAATTTTATTAATTTTAATAAGAAAGAAATAGCAATGAGACAGTTTCAGAGCATGTCAGTAGGACTGCCACAATAATCAATACAATGCATATTGTTGTCTTCATAGTAGTTGCTCAGAGCACAAGATGCAGACATGATAACTTTTCGAAACACTATTGGTACAAATATTTCTTCTTATTGAGCTAAGAGAAAGTAGTTGTATGCATAGTTCAATATTCCATAATAGTAGTGGGTTATTGGCAGAACTGGGAATGTTGGAAGCTGTTGACTTGAGACTTTTACAGCTCAGCATACTAATCTGGCTTTACTTTATGCTTTGTGGTTAAACTTTTCTGCTGGGTAGTTAAGTCCCTGCTCCTGGATAGGAAGAGCCAACATTGTGAAGATGGCCATACTCTGAAAATTGTCATATATTTTTAATGCAATCCCTATCATAATACCATCAACATACCTCACAGACATGGAGAAATCATTTCTAAAATTTATTTGAAACTAGAAAAGACCTAGAATAGCAAAGACAATTCTGGGCAACAAAGATAAGGCAGGAAGCAGTACAATTCTAAACCTAAAGTTATACTACAAAGCTACAGTGACTGCACAAAAAATTATACCACAACAAATTTCAGAGTGAGGTTAAAAGAGAAATTGAAAGAGAATATTTGCAAGCTAGGTCACAGATAAACAATTGATGTCTTTAATATATAAAGAACTCCTAAAAACAAATAAGACCCTCAAATTCAATTTTTAACAATCTGAAAAGACACAGATAAGCAATTTACAGAAAGAGCTGTATAAGTGGATGATAAAATTAGAAAAAGGTGGTTGACTTTGCTTGTAAGAGAAATGCAATTGAAACTACCCAAGACCAGGGTTCCACATCAATTAGACTGACAGAAATTCCAAAGCTTGACAACATGCTCTATGGAGACAGGCTGCCAGTGTGAGCAGATGGACTCACACACCGGTAGAGGGGATTCGAAGAGAGCTACCGGGATGTATTTAATTATGAAACATATATGCTTCAATTTAGTGCTTCATGTTTTGGCATTTGTCCAAAGATAAACTTCAACAAGTCAAGAATTATAAACATGGGGCTGGTGAGCTAGCTTAGCAGACTAAGCACTTGCTTAGGCAAGCACAGGGACTAGGGTTCAATCCCTGGCACTGCATGCTGTGTGGCCCCCCAAGCCCAGGTATTCTGAGCCAGTGATGGAGTCTGGGTGTAGTGGCTCATGCCTGTAATCCCAGCACTAGGGAAGCTAAAAACAGCAGGATCACTGTGAGTTCGAGCTGCGTAGTGAGACCCTGTACATACACACACACAAAAAGAATTATAAACGTTTGTAGTTGCTCATTCCAAGGTTATTTGTGGCAGCAAAGTTTTAAGACAAACCTAAATACCTAAAAGCCTACTCAGAGGAGACTGATGGAATGCACTGTGGCATTTTCGCGTGTGAAAGTCCTATGCGGTAGTTAAAAATAAGGATCATTTCTGTAAGCAGAAATGAAATGCTTTCGTGCATGAATTAAAAATTAAAAAGCGAAGAGCAAAAGTATCATTTGTGTGTTCTTTCATCAAAGAACTATATGGAAATGAGAAAAATATCAGAGTATACATGTATAGAAAAAAAAAGAGGTAGAGGTCACTTAGAGCTAGAAGCAAATATCAGAGGCTCACAGGGACAGCAGAGGTAGGATGTGGATAGGAATCAGACATCTCTTTGGACTTCTTTTTATATAATTTATATTATCAAAGTATATAAATATTTTACATATTCAAAGATAGAATTTAACCAAAGATGTGAAAGGACAATCCCTAAATTGAAAAGCAAACAGAAATAAAAGAACCTAACGATCTATCACAGTGGTGACTCAGGAGGCAGACAGGGAAAGGGGCTCCCAACGATGCTCTGTTCTTGGAGCTGGTGCCTCTATCAGCTTTTGCCCCAGAACGCAGACTGCACCTGGTGATTTGCTTCTGCTGAAAGCACACACCAAAAGCAAGGGCTCTCACTCCTGAGATGAGGTATGGAAGACAGTGACTCTGTCTTGCTGGCAGTCTCTCTTTTTAACTGTCCTCATGAGCATGCATCAGTGGACCGGGACATCTGGAACCACATCTAGACCTCAGCAGCTGAGGAGCTGGGACCCACAGTCCAGCAGCCCTGGAGGAACCAAGTCCGGCCAAGAGCTCCATGAGTGAGCTCAGGAGCAGACTCTGAGCCCACCTTTGGCGACACCTTGAATGAGTCTCAGGAGAGATCCTGAGGTAGAGGACCCAGTAAGTCACGGTTGGTTCCACAGGATCGCTGAGATAAGTGCCATCTTTTTAAGTCACAAAATTTTTAAGGTTGTTCTTTAGGCAATAGGCAGCACAATAATAATTGGAGCAAAGGGAATTAGCTTAAGTGGCCTGGGGCCAATGTGTCTACATAGCAGACTATACTCAAGGGCAACAAAACTTCACAGAAGCTTGTAGCCTTAATAAACAGGTTGCTGTGGGTAGCGGGGTCTGTGGAATTCTGAGCCCCTTTGAGCAAATGTGGTGATATTTAGAGAAGTAAGGGTCCCCCAACCAGATCAGAAGATTGGAATAAAGAACGGGTGCTAGAAGGAATGCACCTTCAGTTCTGCGGGAGGTCTGGGGACAGCAGAGCATGACAGCAGTGCGCATGTGTAGGACTCACACCTTGGCCTTCAGTGGCATTCTCCCCTGGAAGGAACCAGCGTTCTTTGGAGAAGTGGCTGATTCCAGGGTTGGGACAACACCTGTCCCAAGGGAGTGAGCCCAGCACGTTCTGTTGTGTTAGAGGCAAGCAAGTCCTCAAAATAGGAAGATGCCACAGGACCAAAACTGGCACAATCTGAGCACCAGGAAGATGTAAGAGTGTAACATGTGAAATGAAACAGGGGACAGGGAACAGTTTGGAATATTTCTTTAGTAAAGAATGTCAACTGCTAAACATAAAAGAAGGAGGAGGAGGAGGAGGAGCTACGTCCCGTGCCTTCCATCCGCCTCCGCCTCCATCATTTGCTTCGGTAGCTCGTCAGGCCCTCAGCAGCCAGCATGGTGCAGCAGATTGAAAGCAAAGAAGTGTTTCAGGAAGTCCTGACTGCTGCAGGAGCTAAACTTGTAGTAGATGATTTCTCAGCCACGTGGTGTGGGCCTTGCAAAATGATTAGGCCTTTCTTTCACTCCCTGACTAAAAGACATTCCAGTGTGTTTTTCCTTGAAGTAGATGTGGATGAAACTGTCAGCATGTTGCTGCAGAATGCGAAGTCAAGTGTATGCCAACCTTCCAGGTTTTTAAACAGGGGGGAAAATGCGGGTGAATTTTCTGGTGCTAATAAGGAGAAACTTGAAGCCACCTCCAATGAATTAGTGTAACTGTGTTTGCTGAAGAATGTAACTATCAGCTGTTTAAAACTTTTAAATTTTTTTTCAATTTACAAGAAAATAAATATGGAAACTCTATACCCAACTGCCATCTGATTATAAATGAGAATAAAATATTAATTCTATCTTTTAAAAAAATAAAAAGGGGATACTTTTTTTTAACTTCCACACTGTAGCCCTCACATTTGAGCCTCCCAAGGACCACTAATGGATTCCAAGACTTCTGGTGGGAAATTTCATGGTAAAAGGGATATTCACAGCCTCAGCAAGGGGCACCCAGAAGATCATGTATTCCTTACCTAGGGCAAAGGGCATTGTAACACAGGAAGACCTGGAGGGTGCCATTTCAACCAACTGACCAAACTCGGCAGCCCCAAGAATGACACTGGGATATGTGTTCTCAGGCAATGTGTGAGGGATGTGTCGCTGAGCACAATGGGCCAAGGGAAATGCATTGAATCTGCTCTGAGGACACAACTGAACCGATGCAGTCCATTGGGCCATCCCAACCTAACTGGTCAACATCCTCCAGAAACACTGATATCATCACAAAGGAAGAGGAGAGGGGAGGAATGCTCTAGATGAGTGCAGAAAGAAGTGTCATGTACAACTCTGCACTGGGCACTCCTGGGTCGGGTCTTTGGCTTAGCACACTCATACAGATTGAAAGGACGTGCAGGGAACAACTGTAAACCGATGCGACATGAGGTGATACTTCAAGGCTATAGTCCCAGCCCTCAGGAGATGGAGGCAGGAAGACCACAAGTTCAAGGTCAGCCTGGGCTACAAGGTTAAAACCCTGTCTCAGAAAACTAAACAAAACTACCTCTCCAAATCCCTAACATTGAGGGAGAGGTGGTACTGGCATCTCTTTCTCTGGAACTAAAGGGGCTCGGGGAAGATTGGTTTGGTGACTAAAGACTGGTTGAAACCTCACTGCCACTTTTCAGCTGGGTGACCACTGCGGGCTGGTGGCTGGCCCCATGAGAGCCCCTCTTTCTTCACCTATAATGAAGGTACTATTGTGAGGGCTGTGAGTCCAAGGCTGGAAGGAAAAGGGTGCATGTGACATGTGGAGCCTGGAACAGGCACTTTTTCAACGGAGAGACCACAGGCCATCATGGCAGGCCCTGTGTTGGAGAAAGACGCCCCTCAGCCTTCTCCTGCCCTGAGTTCAGAGTGGGCTGCTGTGTCCAAAGCCACTTTCTGTTGCCCCAGGGTCCCCAGCTAGGACTGAGCTCCTATGAGAACTGATGGAGGCAGATGTCCTTGTGAAAGGCACAGGACGTCCTCACACGGCTGGATCCAGCCCTGTGCTCAGGACCACCATGCCCACGCTCTGTCTGGGGGTGGAGGGCCGGAGGAGGAGTGTGTGGAGTCACACGCCTTCCTGCTGGCCACCCCGCCTTGACTTCCTGGCTAGCCTTCTGGCTGTCACTGCATGTGCCACTGCTGGAATCCCTACTGCCCCCGCTCCGCCTTCTCGCTCTCCCACCCAGAGCTCATGCTGATGAGAGGCACAAGGTGATGGTGGACAGTTGGTTGGGTTGTGACCTGGCACCTCCCAGTGGTACACTGTGGCCTCCCCATGCTCTGCCTCCTGGCCTGCTGTCTGCAGCACCCTCCTCACTTTTTCTCTTTCTCCCTGTGTCTGCCTACTTCAAGATTTCTTTCCTCACCCTCATCCTCCCCATCTCCCCTTGTTGTTCCACCCCTTAGATTCCCCCATCTCTCTCTCTCTCTCTCTCTCTCTCTCTCTCTCTCTCTGTCTTCAGAGGCTTTTTCACCTCCATCATTCCATTCGTTCAATGAAAACTTCCCCCTGATGATATCGGAACTGTTGTCGCCTTTGCATTCAGTGGCCTGGTGTAAATCTGAGCTCTGGACTCATGGAAGGAATGGGATAGGCATTAGCTCCCTGGGCCTCAGTGTCTGCCTTTCTACAACAGGAACATCACCAAGTCCTCCCACAGGAGGGTTGCTGGACAGAGCGGCTGCACCGGCACACACTCCGCAAGTCTCTGGCGGGTTAGGATCTGCGCCACGCACGTACCTTGCTCTACACGGCCCACTGCCTTCCTGCAACCTCAGCTCCGGGCTCCCACCTAGCTCACCCACCCCTGGGGCTTTGTCCTCAGTCACCTCTCCCTCAGGGCTTAGACACCATCCACTTGTCACATTGCACTTCGGACCTTTTCTGTGGTTTTAAAATATGACCTCACATTCTGTGACATTGCTCTCTTCATCCCGCATGCCTGTGGGACTTCTGGGCTTGCTCCTGAGGCATGAAAGGTGGCAGAGAGGGACAGCGTGTGACCTCAGAGACTGGATCAGAAATGGTACTGGGGCTTCATCCTTTATCTTATTGCATCATTCGCCTTGGGGAAGTCACCCCCATGTCACATGGAGGGGCACATGGATGGGGACTGGTTTGCTCTGTGCGCACCTTGGAGCAGGCCTGCAGGTGCGACATCAGCCCTGGCTGTCACTGTGCCTGCTGCATCCTGGAGATCCTCTCCCAGAGCCCAGAGCAGCACTACCGGGTCAGGCAGCTCACTGTGCAGAAGTAGATAAATCACAGAGCCTCTGTGCCTTCATCCCGATCTGACTGTTTCTGTCGACTGGTTTTTGTCTCCTTGCTGTAGGTGACCTGTTGGGGAGGGTGGTGGCCATGTCTGCAGGACTGACCCCTGTGTCCCCATAGTTGGTGTACAGAATGCACAGGAACCTTCAGGCTCAGTCTGGGAACCCTCCCCAGGCATTCCTGGTCTTCTAGAGGGAGCAGGAAAGTTGGCCCGGCTCCCATACCTATCTTTCTATGTTTGGTTTCTTGTGCATTCTGTGGCTTCTGCTTGGTTTCATTCCTGGCTGCCTGACAGAGGGTGGGATTGTGGCACTAGAGGGCACCTCGGGGAGGAGGAGCTCTGTGTGCTTTCTCCATGAACAAGCTACATCCAAAACATAGCTCCCTCCATAGCAGGGACGAAAATAGCCCAGCCACAGGGTTCTGAGGGAGGTGGGAGGTGGTGCAGGGAGCTACACAGCTCTGCTTCCACAGTAGCCTGGGTGGGCCTGCTGGTCACTCACCCCCCCCCCCCCCCGTGGGTCACCACCTGCTTACAGGTTTTCAGTCTTCCCATCCAGCTGTAAATAAATCTCTATTTATTATTATTACTTACTCATACCTACACCAATTCATTATCCATCCTATGTCATAGTTTTAATTCCTCCACTCACCCATCTATCCTCACATCCACCTACTCAACCTCCCATCCATCCAGCTACACATCCATCCATGCATCCATCTATTCATTGATTCACTTGCCTATCCACATATTCACTACCCATTCATCTACCCTTCCTTCCACTCATGCACATACCCACCCGTCCTCCCACCCACCCACCCTCTCCCACATCCATCCATGCACTCATTCACATAGCCATCCACCTATCCATCCACCCATCTATTCATCCATTCATCCATTCATCCATCCATCCACCCACCCACGTATTTGTCAACCTATCCATCCATGAATCCATCCATCCTTTTTATTTTTCTTCTTATCGGTTTCTTTATCGTTATTTGCACCACCTACCCGTTCATCCGTCTTTCCATTGGTCAGTTTCTCCTTCAATCCGTTCGTCTATCGAGGCATCCTGCACCCTGCGTCTCCATCCCCATCCGTGCATCAGTTCTGAATCTACCCGCATCCACCCACTCACCCTGCTACATGCCCATCCACTTTTCATTTCATCCAAGCATCTAGCGCCCTTATGCTAACTAATGAATCTGTTCACTTAAACATGTATACTTTTGTCCATGAATGTAGTCATTAATTCACTAAACTTCTGACTCAGTTCAAACCTCCAGTGTCTCCAAGTGTTACTGTCCCAGCTCAGATCCTGTGCCAGGCTCTGGGATAAGCAGGTGAAGGAGACACACCTGGTGTCTGCCTCTATGAACTGTTTGCCTATCCACATATTTATCTACCCATGTGTGCATTCATCCAACCCACCTCTGGGATCAGGTGAAGTGCTCTTGCAGGAGACTCAGGCGAGGACAGCAGCCCTGCTCTGTGGAGGCGGATCGATAGTGCTGCGGCAGGGTGCATGTACTGCTGAATCTTGGACTTGACTCCAGTTCCACCTCCTAGAAGTTTAACTGTTCTGAGCCTCAGTTTCCTCTTGTAGGAAGTGGAGATAAGATTGCTGATCTACTTGCATGAGCTCCATGTAAATGCATTTGGCAATTGTGCATAGGTATGCACATGTGTGTGTGTGTGTGTGTGTGTGTGTGTGTACGTGTGTGTGTGTGCACTATGTAACTATAGGCAGCGTTTCTTGGGGCTTCCTGCTGCCTGGTCAGTTCCATCAGCAGCCCCATGGTCTCTGCAGTGAAGGTCATCTCTGACATGTTTTCTGGTAACCAGACAGCACCAGGATACCATGGGTGGGTCCTGTGAAGCTGAGGTGCTGGGTATGGATTCAGGGGTCCCACAGGGAGCTGGAATCCTTCTGCCTGAGGAAAGAGGAAATTCCTGTCCGAGTCCCTCTAGCAGAATGAGCCTGGTATTCTTATTATACAGTTCCTCATGAACCTCCAGAGCCTCGGTTGCCAAGCTTAAGCGCATCACCAAATTCCCTAGTCAGAGCACTCTGTGCCTCAGGTGCTGCTGGAACAACACAGGCCTGGCTTCTAATTCCCACTAAACGCCCTGAGCTGTGTGACCCTAGACAGGTCACTTCACTTCTTGGAACCCCACTCCCTTACCTGCCAAGTGCAGCTTAGAAACACTCCCACGGCAGCTGGTGGGAACCCACAGGGGCAGAGGTGGGGCCTATGGATGACAACAGGGAGCCCCCCGGGGAGTGGGCAGGGGAGGAGGCAACCAGCACTCCCCACGGAATTGCTGTAGGAAGCAGCTGCGGCTTCTGCCTTGCAGTATGCTGGGTCGGGGGCTCCCGTGCTCCACGTGGGCGAGTCTTCCTCACAGCACACACCTTTAGGCTGCTTGCTCCTGTTGGCCTTGTGGGGCCTTGTTCCCAAGGACAGGGCAGACTCTGGCTCCGCATTCTTTAGTTATCACCCTGTGCAAGCTCAGTGTGTGTGTGTGTGTGTGTGTGTGTGTGTGTGTGTGTGTGTGTACGTGAGCACACCTGTCAGAGCTCCAGCATTAGAACAGGCAATGCTCTCTGATCCAGGGCTCTCAGGGTCCCTGGCCTTATACCTACATCAGGGAACAGAAACTTGGTAGTGCAGCAGAAAGGTTGGTGGGTCATGTGGGCTTTAGTGCCCTCCGGATGGAGCCCATGAAGCTTGAGGGCACTCTTGGTGGAACCTTTCAGGACGCATCCTAGCTCAGCCCTTCTGCAGCTTCTGTTTTATTCAAAGTCCCATGGAGCCTTATACATGTCCAAGAGTGACACTGGCTGCCCAGGGCCTTAGCACAAGCTGCCCTCTTTCCTGAAGGAGTGAGGCCCCTGCCCTCGTTGTGCACCCTTGAAACCCCTGGTCATCTGCCCTAGTGCCACTGCAGGAGCTCCTACAGGCCTATCCATGGGCTGGGGTGGGCTGCACTTCCTCTGTGCTCTCTCAGATCCTTCTTCCCACCTAAGGTTACACTGGGAGGTCCTCGGAGACCTGGGTGGGTGCCTCTGCTCCCCTTGTCTTAGGCCCTGGGACCCAGATGGCATACAGATGCTCAGAGGCATTGATGAAAGAAGGGTAGGGGCATAGTAGGGAGGAAAGAAGGTGGAAGAGGAAGGAAAGAACAAAGGAAGTAAAGGACAGAAGGAAAGAAAGAAGGAAAGGGGGGAGGGGAGAGAGACAGAGAGACTTTTTCCCCACAGTGTGCTTTTCTGAACATTGTCCAAATGAGCCTCAGAGAAAGGCTACTTCCCCAGGGCTCCGTGGTGCTATTAGGGCCCAGCTGGGTGCCATTACCCTATCAAATACAGCAGTGAGGGCCCTGGCTATGCTCTGGAGTCCAGAGCATTGGCATGAAGCTCAGAGAGGCTTGCTTCAGTTCCCTGTGCTCCACCATCTGAATCTGTGAAGATTCAGATCCCTTGATGCCCTATCCCGAAACCATCTCTGAGGCTGATAACCTTCTCAGGGCCCCTACTCTCCAGGGCAGCCTGTCTGGGGAGGAGCTGCATCCTGGCTTGGACCCAGAACCAAGAGTTAGGCTGGAGAACAGCCGCAGGAAGTAGAAGTCTGGCTGTGGTGAAGGAGGCAGCTGGAAGCCTTGAATTGCATCTTCTTGACCTTGACTGTTGACCTTGAGTTTGTTCCCAAAGAGATGCCTGGCCCACTGCTCCAGATCCGAGAGGAGAGTGCAGTCTCCTCCCTCCTGATGTTCGTGGAGATGGTCTCTGCCCTCCACAGCTCACTCTGCCAGCCAGGCCTTGAGCTCCAGTTCACAGGAGGTGAAAGACTTGGACATGAGAGAGCATGAAGTCATGGGTGGATTTTCCTCCTGCCACTCGGTTTGTTTGTTTCCTGCAGGGTTGCCTGACATCAGCCAGCAGGGAACTTGGTCCTGTTCTGTCCACAGCTGGGATGCAGAAACCCCAGCCCAGAGTGAGCCTACAAAAGATGCTGTGCCCAGGAGTCAGAGAACAGCAGGGGTCCCCCCAAATGAAGGTAGGTGCCTCAAAACACCAACAGGCTGCACCCATGTCATCCTGATGTAACAGAGCATCCTTGTACCCCTGCCTGCTGCAGCGGACGCAGGCGAGGGGAGGAGCTGGTCTGTGGGCTGCAAGCCCAGGCCGGCCACCACCACCACCACCACCACCCGGCTCCCTCAAGTGTCCCAGCTCTTTGCATGCACATTTCTCTGGGTCTCTCTGTGGGTGCCGAGCTGAGCAAGTGAAAACATGGGTACCCAGGGAGATTTGGGGTTTAAATAAACAATAAATACCACTCTCAGAACCAGTGTTTACCATGCAGTATTTGAGACATATCTGTGCTAAGACTATTCTTTGCTTCTCTGAAGTTGAGTGTCATGAATGTCTTGTGTCTGACCCAGCGCCAACACAAAGCCATGTGCATGCCAGCTTCCTGAGGCGCCCGACGACCCCATTCACAGTGACTGAGCCCAGCAGTCACTGCCAGTAGAATCAGGCTAACAACACTAGACATTAAATGCCATCACCAACTAGTTAATAATAACTGTACCATTAATATTAATATTAATATTAATGATAAGCTTTTCCTTGTCATCTTGGGGACTGAAACCGAGATCTTTGTACTGCACTATATCCCCAGCTCTTTTTTATTTTTTGTTTTGAGGCAGAGGGCTGGCCAAAGAACTCAGCTGATTAAAACATCTGCAAGCAGGTGTAGGGGCCAGAAGTTCAATACTCCAACTTGCTGGGCTGGCCCTGCTCCCTGGGTACGCTGAGATGGCAATTGAGACTGGGTGTGGTGGTGTGTGCCTCTAATCCCAGTTCTTAGAAGGCTGTAAACAAGGAGGTCACTATGAGTCCAATCTACTAGTGAGACCCTGAACACCCTGTGGACTGTTCTCTAAAATACAAAAAAAAAAAGAAGTGTTTTGAGACAGGATCTGGCTCAGTCATTAAGTTTTCAGCTCAGGCTAGAACTTGTGAACCTCTTGCCTCAATCTCTCAGTGTGCTGAAATTGTAGGCGTGTGCCACCATGCCCAGAAATTAATCCTAATATTAAGATCTGTTGCTTGTTGAGCAGCCATTTCAATCCAGGCGTGTGTTTGGCATGACTCTGTTGTCACTGCACTGCTCCGCGTGACAGTACTGCTGTTCTCCTGGCCACACGTGTCCTCCTATTTGGTCAGCAAGGCGAAGCACCACGAAAAGCTGTGGCCCAGAAGGGGTCATCTCCCTTAATGGCCTCTCTTACTGTGAGAGTATATTGCCATTAATACCTCAGTTTTGCCCATTTGCAAAGCAGAAACAGGACTGAGACTTGCCCAAGGCTACAGGTTGAATGAAGGCTTTGAACTCAGGCAGGAGACTGTGTCTCCACCTGGCTGGGCCCTCCTGCTCTGGCTACTTCCTGGGCCCCAGTGTGTTCCCAGAGTGAGGACGGAACCATCAGGCTGGGGCAGCAGCAAACACCAGCTCCTTGCTGGCCTAGCTCCATCTCGCCTTCCCATGTCCTGTGAGCAAAGGCATCCTGGGGGCAGACACTCCCCTTGCCGCCTGCAGCGAGAGTGGTCAGCACAAGTGCACTGAGAATCCCGCAGCTGCAGCTGCCTGCGACAGCGTCTAGGCTAACCCAGAGAGCAGAGGGAAGGCTCAGTAGGTGGGATCATGGGTCCTTTAATCACACTAGGGGGAGCTCTGACCCTCCCTGCTGTGTGACCTCAGGTTCCTCCCTCAGCCTCTCTGGGCCACCAACTCTGCCTATGAAATGGACATTATGACAGACTCTTCCTCTAGGACTCAGTCCAGGAGGTGCTCTTAGCACGATGCCCTGTCAGACAGCAACTGTACAATAACCACGAGCAGTTACGCTGCTGGCTGCGTTTGCTTTAGCATAGGTTTTCCTAGGGGCAGAGCTCCAGAGAAGGACCTACGCAGTGATGTCCCCAGAGAACTCAGGAAGCCCCAGCTGGGGAGTGGCCAGTGGCAAGGAAGGAGCAAACGCTTGCAAGGCGTGTTCACAGCAGGCACTTGGGGCTCTGTCCTGCTGGGACACTGGTAAGACTGAACAGACCCCATGCTGAGGCTGAGAGTGGGCACAGGGCCTCCTGGGAGAACCTCAGGCACAGGCAGCTGTGGGCTGTGGGATCCATGGATGTGGAAGCCACAAGTGACACAAGGGACAGTATTCCCAGAAGAGTTAATTCAGCTACATTTCGAGCACCCTTCTGCTAGAGTAGCAAAGGCAGCAGCAGCAGCAGCAAAGATCACTGAAGCTGAAAACCAGGGCTATGAGCTGATGCAGACTCCAAGAACAGTGCTCTCTCAGAAGCTGACGGCTGGACCCTGGCTGTGCACAGACACCTCCCAGGGCTCCACGTACTGAGGAGAGCTCATTTTGGGCAGTGGTCAGTCTGGCCTCTGCACACCAGTGGCCCCAGTGAAGGGGACACCACCCAGCCTGCAGGCCTATGCACAGCCATAGGGGTGCCCGTGAGGCACCCAGATGTAGGCAGGGCTGGGCCTGGCTCTCTGCTGTGATTTAGCATCTGAGCAAAGGCTGAAAGGGTTGGGGAGTCTGCTGGGGTAGGCGCACGCTCGCTCTACGCTCCACATGGTCAGCCACGGGCATCTGCTCCCCCTGGAAGAATTATTGTTTAGAGGGTTGATCAGAGCGTCTCCCAGCCTTGTCTTCTCTCACTCCCCAACCTGAGCGCCTAGGACTGGATGCTACAGTTCAGACATGAGAGGAGAGACTCAGGGGAGGAAAGGAGCACAAGCAGGGTCGGACAGCGAGGGCTGGTCAGAGCTCGGAGGAGTCCAGCTCGTGCCATTAATAAGCGGGGATAAGAGCTACTGGGGACTTGCTGGGAGAATGTGGAGGTCAGTGGTTGGCCTGGAGCTCTGGGATCCTACCACCTTATTTCCAGGCGCTGTGACTTTAGTTGCCAGTGTAGCTGTGTGGGATTCAGTTTCCTTGTCTACATAATGGGACTTTCCAGGATTGCTTTAAGGATCGCATGATGTCAAGTCTTAGAGTAATAACACAGTGCTCTAGAAGCAGTCCTGTACACTGGTGAGGGAGATGTGTAGTTTATAGGGGGCTCTGGGAAGCTGAGCAATAGAGTTTCCAGTAGGGGGACCCCACTGCTGCGCAGGTTGGGACAGGAAGGACCCAGTGATCTGTCTGCAGTTGTGCACACCTCCCCCCACCCACCCCCTCAGAGCTGAGGGTGGCCCGGCGCCATCACATAGCCAAAGGGAAAAGATGTCTGACTCCTTGAGAAACCACTTGGAGGAAATCCTAAATACGGATTTCAGAGCAAGGCAGCTGCCATCGTCCGCAGGGCCAGGTCCTCTCGACACCAGGTGAGCAGGCTTCTGGTTAATTGCATGACATGTCCCCATTGTCCAGAACCCTGTCCGCAGCTCACTCTGCACATGAGCAAGCGGAGGTCACAGAAGCAGTTTTTTTCTGGGATCACACGGCTCTATTGCGGTGCGCAGGGGCTGCCCACCCTAGGTGGAGCTGAGACGTGGAATGTCTTTCGGAAAATGCCCAGGGAAAGTTCTGAAGGTGGACAGAGATCTCATTGCCTTGCTCAGTCAGGGCTAGACAGCTGGACTGGAGGCTTCCTTGTTTTCTGCTGGATGCCGGGGTCTCGGTGGACCCCTAGGCAGCAGACTTCGCCTTCCCCAGAGCCTCTGGCCTTGTCACTTGCCTCCTCCCCCAGTACAGCTGCAGCCCCACACTTGACAGCCCATCTCCAAGAACATACCACCCCACCACTCTGGAGCCTGGCAGCCCCAGGAAGTCACTGGCATCTGAATGAAAAGAAAGAAGGGAAGAAAAGGAAAGAGAGAAGAAAGAAGAAGAACAAAACCTGGTGACTTCACTCTGGATACCAGGCCACATTAGCTCATGGCTCATTTCTCTGGGTCAGGGCCTGGGGGTGCATGAGACTCTCTTATGCAAGACACTTGGCAGTGGAGAAGCTCGAGTTCCTGAAGATTATTATTTTAGCAAACCCAGCCTTGACGTGTCCAAAGGAGCAGGAGGCTCCGGAGGGCTCTCCAAGAAAGTGTGTGTTTCTCGGGTTATTATTTCAGAGTCAAGTTCAGGGAGGAGGCCTGTTTTGCTCAACTCGTGTTTCTGGAAAAACAGGCCCTTGGAAAGGGCTGGCTGAGGAGGGCAGGATGTGGAATGGGGAGCTTGTGGACCTGCGGACCAGGCGCTGGGGTGGTTGGGCGGGAGAAGAGCTGTCTCTCCTGCTCCTTCTCGCCTCACACTGGGGCCCCAGACGCTTGGCCTCTGCCCAGAGGGGAGGCTGCCTAAAGATGAGCCTGGCTATGTTCCTGTTACTCCGTCTCGCTGACCCTTTGCGTGTGCAGCCGGGCTGGTGGCAGAAGACAGCAAGCCAGCCAAGGCGGCCTCCATCTTTGTTAGCTTTATGAGGCTTGGGCTGAGGAGTGACAGCCATCTAACACAGTGAGGATGTGCCTCACTGTGTCCACGGAGACCAGGATCCTTGAAAGTTTCAGCCGCTTCTGTCCCTGGGCTCCACCGCACCCTGGTGTCAGCAGCACTGTCTTTCTCTCACATCCCTCAAGTGTCCCTGTGGCCTCAGGACCTTCTGCATGGAGCTCATCTCCAGGTGCCTAGCCTAGTCTGTATCTGTGTCATCCTTTCATCCCCCGTGTACTACCTCTGTATTCCCTGGGGAGCAAGCCAGGGCCCCACTAGAAGTCAGGGGCCTCTACGACCTATCTTGCCAGCCTTCGGCATTTCTTCGGGCAGGCTCTACAACACAATCCCAGAAACCTTTGTCCAGCATCTATCTCCCCCACCAACCCCAAATCCATGAAAAGAAGAGCCAACACTCCTTGCTCATAATTTCCCCAGCATCGGACCTGGCACATAGTAGGTGTACAACAGGCAAATGGAAACGTCTCCCAAACAAAGCTCTCAGCTATGTGTGTCTTGGCCCAAGGGCAAGGGTAGAGCTCATACTTTGGGTTGTTGGAGGCCATGACCCCAGGCAGACACCCGACGGAGACGTTTTCTTCCACAGATTTCTCTTAGAGGTTCAACCTCCAGATGGACCGGCCGGTCCTGGCCAGCTTTACCACTGGTGTCTTCCAATGGATAAAAGCCATTTGCTACAGAGGAGAGAGCTTTGTATGGTAATGGAAACCCACGATTGCATCCCCGCTCCCCATTAGCCCCATTCCCTCAGTCCCCTGGCTTCCTCTCAGGCACCTCCTGAATCTGTGCACAGAAACCTCCCTGCAAACTCCTGGCAGTACCCTGCCACCCAGGGCTCCCTTCTCCCTGTCCTGGAGCCAGATTTTCCTCCAGGGACCAGCCATTCGTCTAAGCCCCAGAGGTGTGTCATTCGTGCATCACGTGCCTCGGTGGATGTCAAGTGTCTCCTCCTTTAGAGGATCGTGCCCTGGACTTTGTTTTATGGGGTTTGGCTGTCTGGGGCTGCCGACGATTTCATCCATCAACCCAGGATCGCTCCAACACTAATGCTGAATTTATAGAAGTGGTTAAACAAAGTGTTGACAATATGGACGGCGTGTTTCTGATTAACACGGCGATTCCAAGGGAACCTGCCAACTGCAGGGAAGTCAGTAAAACACAGCAGCGATTTCCCAGGCTCACTGAGTCGGGCCTTTGACATCACAGGATTAACAGATGTTGCACAAGGAACTCACACTGCATTCAGAGGCACCACTTGACAGAGACATGCAGGCTCGTGTACAAACCAGAGCTGTTCCTTTTTTTTTTTTTTTTTTTTTTTTTTTTTTTTTTTTTTTTTTTTTTTTTTTTCTAAATTTTTTCTTTTTTTTTTTTTTCTGGAGAGATTAAATCTGAATTTGCTGTCAGCCTTGAGAGTTTCCATCAGGAAATTCTGTTTACTGCCGGGATGCTCCCCAAGTCCTATCCTTAGCTTGTCATCTCCCCAAAGATGAACCATGACATCGCTAGCATTTCCCCCAGACTTCTGGGTGTGGGCGGTGCCTACACAGCATCTTACGTCTGCCACGTGATCAGTTATGGACAAAGACGATCTGCATTTGAAAAATAACTTTTTAGTTTCAAGTGGTTTTAATACTCACAGAGAATTGCAAAAACACACAGAATCCTCCTGTATCTTGCTCTCAGTACTCCCCACCAAAAGAGGATATTTCCTGACGTAGCCAAAACTCGTTGTCAAAGCTGGGAAATTGACTTTGGTTCAATGCCACATACTTTATACAGATTTTATCAGTTAGAATGTGCACTTTTCAAAAAAAAATAGTTCTGTGATATTTTAATACATGTTTAGATGAGAACAACCTTTACCACATCAAAATACAGAGTTTTTCCATCCCCACAAGGAAATCCCCTTGGGTTACCCCATAATAGCTGATACCTCTTTTCAACTCGAACCCTTGAAAACCACTAATCTATTCTCCATTGCTGTAATTTTGCCACTTTAAGAATGTTACCTAAGAGGCAGCCCCTAGTATGCAGCCCTTAAGATCAGTTTTTCCACTCCCTTGAGAAACTATTTGAGTGGCTGCGGGTCTCTGTGGTCCCTTGGTCTCTTGGCTTAGTACTGTTCTATTGTGTGGGTGTGCCACAGCCTCTCTGTGTGTTTGCTAGAGGACAGTCAGGTGCTTCCCGTCTGAGGCCAGCATGCATGGGCACTGCGCACACACCCCCTCCCCTGTGCTTACCCACACATGGCAGCGGGGAAGCAGAGAGGCAAAGTGGGTTGAACAGGATCACGCAGCTGACAGTCTGCATCAGCAGTGAACTCAGGTAGTAGCTCCAGAGACTTCCTGCTGTACCATCGACAAGACTGAGGTTCTTGTAGTTCAGAATTAACCTTGAAAAGTTCATTGACATCATTAACATGCCAGGAAGATGTGCTGCATTTAGGAGAGATTTTGTGTTTCTCTAAGAGAATTCCGCCTGTCCTTGCGGGTGCTCTGAGATCCATGTAAGGAGCCTGGCGTGGTAGGCAGGGATCTTTCCAACTCAGCTCCTCTCCCCTACATCCTCTCTCCTTCTACCCACTCGCAGCTGATCAGGACCCTGAGTGCTGAACCACCCCTGAGGGTCTCCCTCTTACCTCTCACTCAATCCCTCCAGCAAGGTGCCTTCCTTGTGTCCCCTGACTCTGCTTCTGCTAGTAGCTACCTCTGTGCAAGGCCACTCCCTCATCACCCAGTCCTGAGCCACCCAGGTTCTCACCTCTAGGAATATTTATCTGCTCCTATAAATGGGCCTGGATTCCCTAAGGACCAAGCAGGTACCAGGCATGGCGCTCCAGCCTGGGAAACAGAAATAAATAATCTGCAACCTCTGAGTTCAGCCTCTGAGACACTGACGCTGCAGGTGTGGACAGGCACGCTGTGCAGAGGGATGCCAATGGACTTAGGGTGGGAAGCCCCAGATTCCAGCTGGATGGGCTTCGGTCCTATGGGGGGCTTTCCTGGCCCACTCTCACAGAGAGGCTGTGCTGGGTGTGGGGATTCCTGAGGGTGGCACATGCTCCCTCCTGGACCTCACTGCTGGAGAAGCTCGGCGGACCCAGGACCCCAGAGCCACCCAGAGCCAGCGTCCATCTCACCCAGCAGCGTGGGGTCCTGACATTGCTGGGCATCTGCAGAAATGGGCCTGAGGACAGTGTGCACAGGAGGTGCTGACCCCAAGTGCTGGCTCCAGCTCCTTTCCTGCCTTAGGTCCATAAACTGTGCGGTCCACACTCCCACCTGCAGCAGCCCCCCCTCCAGGAACCATTCCTGTGTGCTCTGTGTTTGATTTCCTCCCTCCTGTGGCCTCCCGCTCCCCATAAAACTCAATCTCCTTTTGTTTTCAATTCAATTAAAGGCCAATAATCCCACCCACAAGGCCACACATCAGCAATGCAGTCAATCACAGGGCTGGGGCAGAGGCAGGGCGGCCTGGAGGGAGAAGCTTGGAGGGGTGTCCAGGTTCCCACCCAGATGAATGTAGTGTAGGGACTGGGGGTTCAGAAAAAAGCCCCATGGGAGTAGGTCCTGACTTCAAAACTTAAACCATAGCACCCGAGAGGAGCCCCAATCCTCAGTTTCTCCATCTGTGAAGTGGGACCGAGAAATACTGCTATGAGCCAAGCTTTCCCACTCACCCAAACTTGATAGCTATTATTTTAATAACAACTGAAGGACAGATTAAAAATAGCCCATATCCATGGACCCAGCCTGGAAGACTGCTTGTGGGAGCCTACCTGTGCCCAGGGGTGCAAGCCATTTGCATACAGATCCAACTCGCTGGGCACTGATGGAGTACACTGTGCTTCTGCAGTAGTTTACAGTACTTTTCAGCAGTGAGCAGAAACTGTGGGAGACCTATGTGTCCTGTTAGGAAAAGACAACAAGAATGTATTCTTAAGACAAAGTGAAATCATCCTTGGTTCTCCACACAGGATGTCTTCCAAGACCCTCCAAGCCCCCCCCCAACACACATCAAAGCCTGTGGCCGCGAAGTCCTCCATATGCAATGGAATAGCATTTGCCTGTAGCCTGAGCACATCCTCCTGTAAGTCAAAACCATCTCTAGATTATCTGTAATACCTAGTATATAGCAGGGCATGGGGGCTCATGTCTGTAATCCCAGCACTCAGGAGGCTGAGGCAGGAGGATCGCTGCCAATTTGAGACCGTCCTGGGCTACAAAGACCAGCCTGAACTTCATAGTGAAACCCCGTCTCAAAAAGACAAAAAGAAAACAAAACTTGGGTAAACTGTAGTTATAATATGATGTTAGCAACAAGATAAATATCTGTGCAAAATTCCAGATACATGTAACATTTTTTTTTCTAGGTACTTTTAGTCTCAAGTTCTTTAGATCTGCAGATATAAAATCTGAAATCTGAGGCTAGGGAGAGTCAATGTTGTGAGTGCGTGCATGTATGCGTGTGTGTGTGTGTGTGTGTGTGTGTGTGTGTGTGTGTGTGTATGTGCGTATTTTCCTTTAATTAAGAAATGGGCTAACATCACAAGCAGAATCCAGCTCCATACTGAAAGAAAAATGATCTTTGACTTTGAGACCTGAAAGATTCACACTCTAAATAATGGGATTTGGAGTGGGGAGGGCGCAGTCAGGAACTTTCCAGGGAGCATAAATAACTTTGATAATTAAAAGGTATATAAGTCTCTAAGATGAAATGAATACCTACTTGCGGTTAAGAACCTGAACCTTGCGTTATGGTAAAGAAAAAGAATATTCAGTTTCCACAATTCAGTGATAACCACTGTTGACATTTTTATGCATTTCCTTACGGTCTTTCTCCTTATTCATGTATATCATATACATATAAAGTTGGAATTACACTTCATGAGAAATTTTGCTGTCTGCTTTTTCACTTAATGTTTTCTCGTAAGAATTTTCCCAGGTCATTAAAACTCACCTTGTGATAATGCTAGAATGTTCCCTACAAGTGGGGCTGCAGGGTTTCCCTAAGCCTTTGCTTGCTGGCGCTGTCAGTTCCTTGGGGTTATTCAGCTGGAGCAGCCACTTCCCCAGGACAGGGACACAGCCACCCGGCTCCTTACTGCCCTGAATAAGAGCTCAGTGCCCTGCACACCATAAGGACCAATAAACCATGGTTCAATAAATGCGTAAACAGAAGATAGGGAAAGCAAATGTAAATAATTTCCAACAGTTGTACACTCATGGCTGACGTGAGCAGTGCCCCTAGACAAAGGCCACTGGCTGCCTCAGTTTCTCTTTCAACAAGCTCAGTGGCAAGGGTCCTGGACAGACACATCAGGGCTCTCAGCCTGGCTTGCAGAGCCTCTCCTTCCTCCTCTGATGCCATGAGCCAGTGGCTCCAGGGTGGGAATTCAGCCCTTACCCGCTGAGCTCAGCTCTGAACACAGCCCAAACAAATTGCAGATCTGGTTCCGGGAGGGCGCGTCATCTCAGAGAAAGTGGCTCCTCGTGATTGAAGCCAGGAGCCTCACAGCCAGGGCAGACGGCAATTCCCAAGGCAGCAGTCTCACGGGGAGAAATCCCTGGTGAGTGGTTGTGGGTGATTCTAGAAGCCCTATAAGAAGCTGTCCTCCGAGCCCTCAGTTCTAGGACTCTTAGAGAGCACCAGAGGGCAGCCGGCATCAGACAAAAGACCAAGTCAGACACATTCTGCGTCCTCCGTATGGAACTTCTAGGTACCAGAACCGCATTCAGATTCAGCCTCACCACTTCCTGTGTGGCTCTGGGCTCCATGAACCTTGGTTTCTCATCCCTAGAATGGGGCTAACATCAGAAGTTATGCGGAAGCTCGCTGGGAGGATGAGATGAGATAAAGTGCGCACAACACACTGCACACAGCCCGGCATGCAGGTGGACAGAGATGGTAAAAGTCAGCCCCATGTGAGCTTCTCCGGGGACTTGGGTGTCAAATGTGCCCCTCCCTGTGCCTGGCATGCAAGGCCAGCTCCACGTCAGCAAACTCATTCATCACTGCTGCCTTCATCTTTGTGGCAATATTGTCACTCCTGCAGAAGGTCCCCAGGCTCTGCCTTGGCTGTGGACTGCTAGTCGGTTTATTGGTTGCACTATGACTGAGTGTCCACATAGCCAGTAGGTGGTTGGGTTTAGGGTAGGTGACAGAGGCAGGTACCATGAAGGGTCTCGAGTGATTTGAGAATGAGCCAAAACCAGCAGGTAAAATTTAACAGCAAACTGTGAAAACTCTAGAATTGGGTCCAAAGATTCAATGCCAGGAAACCTAGCAACTGTAGCATTTGCTCACAACACGAATCCTGGTAACCATAACAATGAAAACGATGTCACCTTCTACACGAAGAACCACGCTAATGGAGCTTGGCACTGGGGTCTTACGTAACTTCCCCCACGTCCCTCTGGGCAAGTTCAGTGATTATTCCCTCTTCCAGGGGAGGAAACTGAGGTTGGGTTTCCTTCCGTGCCTGTGGGATTCCAGCTGTGGGATTCCACCACAGTCACTCAGCCCACGTGCCATCTTGGGTTACATCGAGGGTGCAGTTCAAGGACTGCATGGGAATAGCAAGTGGTCCCCGTGCCACTGAGACCCCTCTGGAACACAGACTCTCTTCCCTTCAGGGTTGATTGGTGGATACATTTGGGGTCCAGTTTCTCATTGCTTCCTTGGCCTGAGCGTCCACCTCTGAACTCCTGAAAGCCGTGGCCCAGTCTTCAGCCACCCACCTCTCCTAGTCTCTGCCCTGATGCTTCTACCTGTGACCTTGGTACAGCTATGTGTGACCCGAGATGCCATTTATGGCCATTTTCTTCCTTTGGAAGGAAGAGAAATGCTTCAGAGGAAGCGAGTGCACTGGATCGCACCCTCATATGGTCAGAAACCTCTGGTGTGAACATAGGCAATTATGTTGCTTCCAACAGAGGAGGCTTTGCCTCTGCTGAGCCCAGCGGGGTGCACAGAACAGAACAGCAGGTGGCCAGGCAGGCGAGGAAGGTCTAACTAGAGCCCCGAGTGCTGGCCCAGGACGATGACAGGTTTGCTGTACCCAGCAGACATGGAAATCTCATCAGGCAGGGTCCCCTCCCGCATCATTCCTGCACCCTATGCTCGCAGGGCCACTATGGAAACTCACAGAACTGCTCTGCAGTCCTACCTTCTGGCCTCGCTCAGCGCCAGGAAATGGAGAGGCCAAATATTGCGGGGTCCTTGTGGTGGGGGGGGGGGAAGTTTTCCAAAACTCTGAAAAGCATCGTGCCCCTCAAGCCAAACCCTGGACCTTGCCCTCTCCCCAGCTCAGAATGCTTCTCATCTGCTCCAGTTCTTCTTGAACTCAGGTAGTGCATAGGTTTCTCTGAAGGAGTGAAAATGTGGGCTGGCCAAATAGCTCACAGGGCCTGCTGGGTGGCCCCAGTCCCCAGGGTCTGCTGAGACAGTAACTGAGACTGGGTGTGGTGACCAGCGCCTGTCATCCCAGTTCTTGGGAGGCCATGAACAGGCAGATCACTGCAAGTCCATTCACTAGTGCGACCCTGAACACCCCGTAGACCCTTCCCTAAAATACAGTAAAAAAGAGAGAGTAAAAATGAAGAGACCCCTAATGCTACGTAATCAGTGTACTGTAAAATTCACTTTAGAGCTATCCCAAGGTAAATAAATCAACACATGAATGCCTTGTGTTTTGTGGAGAAAGCCTCTTCTTATAATTAGAATGTAACTACCAGCCCGTAACATCTGAATTATAACCATTAGTTGAAGGTGACAGAGGATGCGGCTTGTTTGAATCTAAGCTCCCATGCCAGGTCATCAGGGAAAGATGCCATCCTCGATCTGCTTTTCCATATAGACTTTGCACCTCTCAGGAATGACCGCTAATAAGGGACACAAAAACAGTGACCGAAGTGAACAGAGGTCTGTATCGGACCCTGTGTCAAAGTAATCGGGGAATGCCTGATCTTTCCTACTCTCAGAACATGTGACCATGTGGGTGGTCCTCAGGTGTCCGATGATCGCAATATGGCTGTTGTGGCACCAGCTTTGCGTCCATTCTCCTTGTAAGAAGAAAACAGAAGGAGGGAGGCTGGCCTCTGAAGTAAGCCCATCCTTGTACTGTTCAGAAATCCCAGCTAGTGCTGTTTCTGTTGCATTGGGAAAATCTATATATGAGGGAGAGAGAGAGAATGTAATATTTTGGCTGGACGTACCAGCCAAATAAAGTAGCAGCTGGCTGCTGTG
The DNA here is from genome assembly GCA_004027025.1 of Myocastor coypus. Lineage (NCBI taxonomy): Eukaryota > Metazoa > Chordata > Mammalia > Rodentia > Myocastoridae > Myocastor > Myocastor coypus. The sequence goes on along the minus strand of PVJA010001078.1, from coordinate 76,107 downwards.
GATGGGAGGTTGGCCTCAGGGGAGGACAGCAGCTGCGGACACCACATTTCAGGTCTGTTTTCTAGCTCATAACTGTGAAGCAGAAGAGGGTGCCTTCGGAGACAAGGTTGTTGTGCAGAGGGTGCGCTCGGCTGATCGCAGGCTTTGCTGCCTAGCTCAGCATCGAAGTACTCCGCTGAGTCAGACCTGACTGGCTCTGCAGACCGTAATGACGCGAGCATACAAGGTGCCTGCTTGAGCGAACCGGATTTTCCAAATCGCTATTCAATAGGCATCTGTTATAGCCACTGCCGGAGTCTGGTGGAGAAAGGTCTCCTCTCCCATTCCCTGCTTGCCTCATGACCAAGAGAAAGTCACAGAGCCACAGGGCTACGTGTGGTCCCCCCGAGGCCACTGTGCTTCCATCTACCTGCTGATAAGTGCTTCCTGGACTCGCTCCTAGAAGGGTGAAAGCAGATCCCACCCTAGTCAGCAGAGCACCTAGAGAGGCCCAGGACCTTTTGACAACTACCACGTTATGGGATGGCCCCTTTGCCCAGGACAGGGACGGTACAAGGAAGCAAGCACAGTAAGGCAAGAGGACACCTTGAAGACTCGGCTCACAGAAACCCTGGAAGCAAAAGGAGAGCTTGTCTTCTTTGAGCCACAAGGGCCCTGTATCTCTCAGAAGGCAAGCACTTGACACAAACATCAGAGCCGCAGCCCTCCCCGCTCTTACTGAGAGCTATGCCTCTTGTGACGCTGTACCTGACAGCCACGACCCTCAGGGGGTGCTGCCGTCCCTGGGACCCCCAAAGCAAAGACAGTGTTCTAGCTTCCAAAGCCCTCAAGGATGAGAGAGTATGCTAGAGCTCAAATTGTCCATTGTACTGAGGGGGGAAAGTATTGAGTCTTTTGAGCCAGGAACCATTGAGCGAGCAAGATAACGAGAAAAGGACTGTTACTGAAGGTCGAGGCAGTAGCTGAGTCCAGATGAGGCGGGGCGTGAGGACTAGACTGCTGCATGGTGGCACTGGTGACTGTGATCATGGCGGTGACAGCGGGGATAACAATTACCGTCCTTAAGAGCAGCCCAGGGCCTGGTTCAGTGCCCTTTGCATAACAATCCCCCTCCCTGCTCAAAGCCTATTCCCCACCAGCCCCACAAGCACAGGCAGCTGCTAGTACAAACTATATCATCCCCCATCCACTCTGGCTTTGAGACACGCACTGTGAATTAGTGGAGGAGGAGGAACTGCTGCAGTGTCCCCAGGACCCCACTGCTCCCCAGCCTCAGCCCCCAGGCTGCATCGCTGTGTGCCCCCTGCCATACAGGCCCTCCGTTCCCATCACCAGCATGCAGTGCCTCCTAATCCACTGCGCTTTGGTTTAAGAGTCATTACAAAGTGCTTAATTAAGTAAGCCTGGCTTAATCACCAAATGTTTGCATGCGAAACGAGTTCCTGGGAAGCAGGGCACTTGACATGTTCTGTACAGAAATAATTACACTGAGGAGGAGGTGGAGGAAGGCGCCGGGACCAGAGCCTCGACAGTCCATTGCAGGGCCTCGCCCATTCATCAAGAGGAGGAATTAAAAGGCTTTAGCGGAGCTATTGGAGAACTCCCACATTCCTGCAGGGTGAGTCACAGGAGGAGGCTGGGGGCTGAGGGGATCTGAGAGGTGGGCAAGGGAGGGGATGTGGGGCCTGGAAAGGGGTGTGCTGGAACCTGGGGCCTGCCTCCCCCAGCTCACTCTTGGCCCTATGTGTGAAAACATTGCCTTCCACTGGGTTTCAGTTGCTCTCGTTCTTACTTATTTCCGGTTTGCAAATTGCAAAGGTCTTTAGCGGAAGAGGGTGATGCAGTGTGTGTGCGTGTGTGTAAGTGTATAAGAGTATGAGTGTGTGCGTGCGTGTAGATAGCCTATCATTTAATTTCTTCCCACTATCTTCCAAATCCAGAGCTTCCCACAGAGCATTGGATTAGTTGGCAGGAAGATGAACTTATTTTTCTTATCTCAATGGCTCTATGTCTATTTTCATATTATTGGGAAAAAAAAATATGGAACCAGAGCATCATCCACCGATTTCACAGCCATTATTAAATCAAAGTCAGTGCGATGGGAAAATTAACTCTTACAGTAGGGCAGAGATAGGATGCAAATCAGGACAAGGGACAAGCAGGACAGAGATTTTATACATTCTTTCTCCTGCCTTACTACTGCCCCTTGGTTGTTACGGCTGAGCCCATGTCCCTGTGTGCTCAATGGCCCTTCTGCCCATTTTGCAGATTTAGAAACTGAGTCTCAGGACACACAAAACAGTGTTTTACCTCTTTCAAGGAATGGTGGCAGCAGCACTGTACTGTTAAGAAACATTGTCATGATGTCAACACAAAAAATAAACTCGTGTTTTTTAAGTTTGTCCAGTGTTGTGTTGAGCCCACCCCTCTGGGTTATCTATGCCTTTCATTGTCTTTCAGCCATTCCATAACTCTGGAGGCTGAAAAAAAAAAAATCCTGATACCAATACAAATGATTCATGCCATGGCGATGGAAATTAATTTTGTCCAGCGGAATGCAATTGATTATTGCCCTCGACTTATTGACCAGTTTTGCATCCACTTGTAAATTAACTCAGCATTTCTCTCCCCCTGTGTCTGCCTGTGCTGCTTCAATTCTGTTTAGTGCTGGGTGTCCCATCTTTCTGGTTCCCTCATTAATTAATGCATTTAATAAAATCCTTGACATGCGTTTGCTTTGTAATTGGGAAAAGGTCATGATTTGCCCTTATTTTAAAATGATCCTTTGGTGGTACTCACTATAAGGAGAGATGAAATGAGGCCTGTGGGTCGGGATGCGTCTGTGTACCGTTTGCAACCCAAGTTGTTGGTTCCTATGTGTGCGTATGTGTGCACGCCTGTGTGCGTATGTGTCCGCGCGCGCGTGTATGTGTGTGTGTGTGTGTGTGTCTTCTCCAGTCAGACTCTGCCATTTCCTTCTCCCTGCCTCAGCACACAGGTTCCCAGCTCTGTTGTCAGCATTCAACAGAAGAATCCAGGCTGGACAGCTGAACAAGGCACATGGATTCACAGTGACTGTTTCCAAGGCAGAGCCCGGCCTCAGCCCTTCTCAGTGGGTATGGTGGGGCAGCTTTCAGAGCATCGATCTGTCCATGATTCTGTTTTCCTCTAGCTCCCTGGGAAGAGGGCAGCAAGTAGAAATTCAATTGGTTTACAGAAAATAAACATCTGTGCCATCCTGGATACTCCGAGCTGGCCAGAAACACACAGACCTGAAGTAGGCTGGCAACAGTGGTCAGGATTTGCTGGCACCTTCCTAGGCAGCCCCTGTCGTAAGCCTCATCCTACATGAAGCCCTCTGTGATAGAACATAGAGGTCAGAGAGCATCAGTGATTTCCCAAAGCCACACAGCGGGGCCTGTGCACTAAGCCAAACCAACAGGCTTCCTACGCGAGCAGCCTCAGCAGGCCCAGGCTGACACGCGGACCCCTGCCTGACCCTTGGGGTCACACTCAGCAGGTCTTAGGGGGCCAATCTCAGAATCTGCATTTAACCAACAACCAGATTGACAGCGAAGCACCTGCAGACCTGCAGAAATTCCACTCCCACGGGTTTGTAGTGCAAGTAGGAAAGTAAAAGATGTTGGAGAAGAAAGTGTTTCAGAAAACACCCAAGGAGCCTCATTTGCAGGAAAGGCGCACATGAGCTGCACTCCCAGAGCCCCAAGTGATGAAGCCTGGCAGGACTACCTGGCAGGACTACCTGGCCCAGATTTTCAGAGCCCTTGGGACTCCTATAGCTGTCCTGTGTTCCCTCAGATGGGGAACCTGAGGCCCAGCAAAGGAAGAGAGCCTGGTTCTTGGCCTCTGTGTGGACTTCCAGGGTGGGCTTAGAAGACAATGGTGCTGGAGCCACCGGGAACCCTGGCCTCCTCTGGCCTCAGCTTCCATACCTGCTAGAGCAGGTCTTGGGTTATGGTCACATTACAGACATCCATGCTGGACTCAGGCATGTGAACTGACACTTTGTCCCTACTCAGCAATTCCTAGGAATGTGCCATCAGAAGCCAAAGGACACGTGCAGCCCAGTGTATTGTCCTATGTGTGGGACACGTGCCGTACCTGGAGGCACCCACCTCCTGCCAGTTGTGAGCCTAACCACTCCATAAGGTGAAGGGTGCTGGGGCTGGGAAATCTACATCATGTGGGACGCTGGCCGGGTCAAGGCATGGCAGGACAGGTGACAAATCCCCAGTGCTCTCCTCCTTAAGAGGTGTGCAATCTCCTATGCTACTGGCTTCCAGAGGCTGGGTGTTAGGTGCCCACCACAGAGAGCTGCTCACAATGGCCCTTGGAAAGGCTCCATTTAATTTCCCACCCGTCAGTCCTGTGGTTCTTTTGGACATTAGCTTCCAATTATATCCTGCACATGGGACCTCTCTCCCATCTCAGGGCTGCTGCTGGATGCTCAATGGTGGGACCAGCATGATAGAGACCCTGGCAAGACCTAGCTACAGCCCAGTGGGCCATGCAGGTGCCCACTCTATGTATCCCCTAGCTCCCTGTGGTTCACACAGCTTGGAATCCCTCATCCTAAGGCACTGCATGGGGAAAGACACTGCAGGGCACAGGACCACCCATCCTCCCCTCTCACAGGGACCAGCAGACATTTTCCATGAAGAGCTTGGTTTTAAACATTTTTTCTTTGTAGCCAATCTTGTGCACAACTGTGCAACCCTGCAGACAGAGTGGAAGCAGCCATGGTTGTTCATCCTTAAGCTTGATTTACAAAACAGCCAACCAGTTCGACTGTGGCTTGCTAAGCTACATGGTTAAGCCTTTTGTGACATCTTTCCCATTCTATCTCTATCCAACTCTTCAGCTTCATGTTCGAATTATTTGTTGCTGGGGTTGAAGGTGTAGCACTGGTCCGGACATATGAGATGCAGGGTTTAATGCAGCACTTTAAAAATAGAGCAAAGGAGAAACATAATTAAATATAATATAATTGTAATATATTTAAACATGGTAACTTCATAATGCAGTGGAGGGTCTTACCTGAAAAACTTCTGAATCTGTCCATCTGGAGCAGACCACCAGCTACCCCAAAACAATCCAGCAACTTGGCCAAGCAAACAATCTTCATCACAAAATTGGGCTCCCCAATTCATGGTGGAGATGCTCCCCATCTCCCAGGCCTCCCCTGACTGTGTAGGAGCAGAACTCCTCCTCATATTCCCTAAGGTAATTCTGATGTAGCTGATCCTACTGCTGGCTATAACAGCCACACCTGATCCAGGCCTGGCCAATCAAAGCCATCCCATTCCCCAAGTCACGTGCTTGCTCTGAGCACATGACCCAGCCTGGACCAATGAGAATCTTCCCTAGGACTTTTTTCCTGGTAGGTTGCTAAGCAACAGGGATCTGAATTCAGGAGTGCTGATGACTATTCCAGGCACCATTTGAGACCAGTCTAAACAATGAAGCCAAGAGATGGAAACGTGAGCCTTGGTGGAGTCAGGCAGTGTCAAAGCATCTACTGTATGTGGGGGGCGTCTAAGCTGACTTCTGGTGGTTTCGGGGTGGTACCAATGATACCCTATGACCTCTGCTTCCAAACGACCCTAAGACTGGTGAGGGGTTAGGACAGGACAGCTCATAGCGATAATTTAGTTACCTAATATAGGGAAGTCTGTGGAGGAGGGGCATCCAGCCCTGGAGCCGGACAGGGTGCCTCCTAGAACCAGTGTCTTTTAGATGGGAGAGAGTGAGCCAGTGGTAGCTAATCACCAGCCAGAGGAGAACATTCCAGAGGGAGAGACGTGGCGGGGCCAGGGACCACTGTGTGGTGGGGCACTGATGTGAAGGGCTGGTCTGGGGCTGGGTGGGTTTGCGGGCCTGGGCAGGACTCTGGGCCGTGGGCTGTGCTCAGGAGAGCTGTTTCACCAGGGCTGTGGCTGCCAAGGAGTGGCCACCACCTCTGCTGCATCCACTATGGGCACCTGCTCTCTGATGGTCCCTTGTGTGGCTCTCTCTGGGTCTGTTTCCTTCTTTTCTCTTTTTTCTCCCCAGGAATCCAAGAGCCACCATGGAGCTGTGGCTGTCCTAGCACCCTCCTGCCCAGGCTGGGAAGGCACCTGGCGGTTGCCAAGCAGGAAGGAGGGACAGCCCAGGAAGACATCGGCCTGCTGGAGATAAAGAGGAAAAGGCAGAGGGCGACTTGGCTCTGACTTCTGGAGGGCAGGTGGACAGGCGAGGCTGCCTGCTCCCTGGGAGGCACATAGAGAGGGGAGAACGCAGAGCATCTTCCAAGCTTGGTCCTCTTCTTAGGAGGCAATGGTGTAAGCCTGGGTGTGATCAGCCAGAGGAGCAGAAATTGCAAGAAGGGATTTGAGTTCCTCACTGGGACAGCGGTCTTGGGGTTGCTTCCCAAGCACAGAGGTGGCAAGAAGATTAAGTGCCCGTGGCAGGGTACACAGCCTGTCTGATTTACTTCTCTAGAGGAAAGATTTGGTAGCAACCAAACCTTCAGAGTTGGAAGACTCATCCCACTGCCTTCAGTGCCACTGGCTTTCCTGGTCACACCCTGTACTTGTCAGTCCTCCGGCTTTGCCTTTTAAACTTCGTCTCATTGTCACTGTCGCTGTGGGCCCACCAAGGGCCTTCTTCCTGTGCCCTGGGCAGCCTGCAGTCACCCAAAGCCTTGGACTCAAAATTTTTTTGACAAACCCATGCATGATCACAAAGAGCACTCTGTCAAATTATCTTTCTTGGCCTCAGTCCTCCCATCCATCAAGTGGGAATAATAATCTCTTTAGGGGTCTCTGCCCTCTGAGAAGCAACTGAGCTTCAGGACCTGAAGGTGCTAACACACAGCCCATGTCCTGTCACCCATGTGCTTTGGAAAGACACAGGCATTGTTTGCTTACTTTGTAATTATTATTACTTTTAATAAGAACAGCGTATGACAATGTGACGGTTTCAAAACACATAGTATATTTCAATATTTCATACAATGCATATTGCTGTCCTCCTACTAGTTATGCAGAGCCCGGGGTGTAGGTGTTATAATTTTTCAAATCTGCTTACTTTGTTCTTTGTGAGATCAAAAGGAATCTGGGCACTTGGAAGGAGGTTCTCATTCTCTTTGATCCTTTTTTTTTTTTTTCTCGTGGCATCAGGGATCAAACTCTGGACCTTGTGCTTGCCAGACAGGTGCTTATACCGCTGAGCTATCTCCCCACACTCCCCTTCCATTCTTTGCAAGTACTGAAGGCCTACTATGCATGGGTACTCTGTAGAGTACCTCAAACAAATAGCCCCGATCTGGGTGTCCAGGAAGCAGAGTGAGACAGTTTAGCACACATGATATTTATGAACTAGAAATGTCACACATTGTCACCCAAAGAAGGGAAAGAAGGGGGGCCAGTGGGTGGAGGGATAAGGTGAGCCGGGGATGCACGGCCTGAGCCACCCAGGACTTTGGGTCCTGCATCCATCAGCCACCAGGCAGGCCTGCCCACCTGCGAGGATGGGACAGTGTATGCACTGGGTCCCTAGAGCTGGGACATGCTGGAGGCACTCGTGGCAGCCGAGGAAGCATCTCTCCTTGCACCACCGGCTTTCCTTGATGGGCATCTGGGCAGTGCCTGGCAGCATCCTGTGCCCAGTGTCCCCCAAAGGGAGGCTTTGCTGCCTCCAAGTGCAGCAGGAGATTGAGACTCTTGCCCAGCAGTCATACACAGGAAGTGCCAGCAGCTTCTGCCGCTCACCCCGAGCTCCCCTTGCCAGTGCCCTGAGGCAGCGCACAGCCCTTCACCCTGTAGCTAGGGGCATAGGGTCTCTGCTCTTGGGTCCCCACCAGGCAGCCGGTGGGCCTGCGCGCCCTGAGCCCTCCAGGCGAGGTGCCCTCCCAGCTGAGTCCCTCCACCCGTCCCCTGCTGGTTACTTGGTGCAGCCGCTGGCCAGCACCTGCCAGCTCTACATCTCTGCATCAGGGCCGCACCTCTACACCGTCTCAGCGGAGCTGCCTCTTTCTGGGAAGCTTGGATTCCTTGGCTTCATTTTCATTTTCCTCTTTCTCCTTCCCAGTGTCTTAGCAGACAGAGGAGCCTGGGAAACAGTGAGCAAGGGACCTGAAGACAGCATCCGGGATGTTGGAGGGCGGGGATGGGCTACCGAAATACAACTTTGGGTTCTGGCCTATTTTTCTTTTTAAAATATTTCCTTCCTTCTCAACAACAAAGAGACTTGCAGCATTGCAAGATATGGATGGATTGTGCTTGGGCTTCTGAGTGTGGGTTGGGATGTCCTGGGATTCCAGTCTAAGCTCTACTATGGGACCCTGTTAGATTTCTTCACCTTTTTGAGCTCCCAGTTCTGAACTTGTACAGTGAGTTGTGGTTCCTGCCTCTTAGGTCCATCAGGAAGACTGAATGGGAGATGGTGTAGGAAGCAATACCGGACCAGCTGGCTGCGTAGGAAGAGAGCTCCAACAGGCTCAGGACTCAGCCCCGGGCTTTCTCAGATCACCCTGCCGATGCACCTGCCCTCTGCTGTCCTACATACTGCCCAGGATAAGGCACTTCGCCGTTTCCTTGAAACCTGTCGTTCCTGAAGATGACAGCGGGCCGGGGAGATAGCTCTGTGGCCCAAGTGCCTGCCTGGAAAGTGCAAGGTCTTGAGTTTGAACCCCAGTCCCACCAAAAAAAAAAAAAAAAAAAAAAAGAAGCTGAAAATGACAGGACCATCTCCAACCTGGGAGCCAACCAGCCCTCTCCCTCTAGCTCTGCCCACCCCTCCTGCGCTTTTGGCTCAGGCAGCCCTTGCTGAGGACAGCGGTCTGCAGGCTCACTCTCTGCAGAGGCCAGGGCCCCTGTTGCTACCTCGCAGCTCTGTGGGCACAGCGCAAAGCCTCCGTGGACTGTGCAGAACAGGCCTGCGTGTGCTTCCAGCAGCTTTACTTACGGATCCTGAGATTTGAATGCCGTATAATCTTAAATGTTTTAAAATTTTTATATAACCATTTATAAATGTGGAAATGTGGTTGGTTAGCCTACAAGCTGGGTGAAGCAGACAGCGGGCTAGATTTGGGCTGAGGGTGCAGTTTGCTGGCCCCTGATCCAGGAGGACTTTGCTGGCCACTGCCTGCCCTCTGCTCTGGCTGTGTTGGGGGCCTGTCCTGTGGCCTCTCCCATAGTGTCTGTGAGTAACTCTCTCATCACACCCACAACAGCCCAGCACATTGACCTGCGAATTCCGTAGCAGACTTAGCAGTCTCTGGGGAAAGCAGAAAACGTCAGCACCGGTGCACAGTAGGTGCTGGGTAGCTACGCACCTGCAAGCCCGTGGGTGGGCCAAGTCCCTGTGCAGCTCCTTACAGCAGATAGCCTAAGAAGCTTCATTTTTCAGATGTGGAGCTGAGGCCCAAGGAGGAGAAGAGAAGTCATATCAGCCTGTCCTCTGGCAGAATGCTGGGTCCTCACTGGCTGAGCCCTAGACTAAGGCCTCCACCTGGCAGAGACAGGCCATCTGTCTGTCCTGCTTCCTGCTGAGCCCCCAGTATGGAGACTGCTGGCCACACAGTAGGGCACTCAGAGAGCAGAGAGCACGTGTGGAACTGTGACTGCCAGGCGCTGTGTCTCAGGTTTCCCTGCTAAAGTCACTCATCTTCCATCGCTGCCTCCCGGAAGTACAACCTACAGATCCGTGGAAGAGGATCAATTAACTGGATGAAAAAAATAAAATCCACAAAATATTGAGGCAAAAATGCAATGACAGCTACTCTAGCTAGTCACAGGATCTGCTGATCGGATAAGCCATCCACCCCCGGAGGCGATGACTCTTGTCTTGGTTAGTTTTTCTCTCTTGTTGCTGAGGCAAAAGACCTGACACCTAGAATGGAAGAAGGAAAGGTTTATTTCGCTCACAGTTTGTGGAGGTTTCAGTCCATACTCAGCTGGTTCCATGGCGGAAGGCAGCAGTAGTTCATGGCGGCAGAAAACAGCAAAGTAGCAAGGGTAAAAGGGAGGAGCAGCGGCAGAGAGCATCCACCCCAGGGCGGGCAGAGCACTCACACCCATAATCCTGGCACCGGGCCATGAATCAATTAAAAACTCTAGCAGCCCACCCCATGACCGTGTGAGGTTTTGGGAGGACATCTGGACACAAACCGTAACAGCTTCTGATCCAGCGCATGCATGAGAGAGTACACATAGGGTCTGGGCTGGGCGTGGTGGCACAGGGCTATCATTCCAGCTGCAGACTATGTATTGGCACCTGGGCCGGGTGGATTTGCATTGCTTAAAGCCAGCTGAGGGGAGAAGGAAAAGTGTTAGCCAGCTCTGTGCAGATCAATGCATGGAAACAGGGCCGGGTTTGGCAAAATGGAGACAATTACTTCCCCTTCGAGGACAGTCATGCAAGTGGTCCTCCACAACAACCCAACACACACACACACACACACACACACACATGCGTGCGCACAAATAAAAGGGCTGGGATTGCAACTCAGTGCAAAGGCTCTCAATTCAGTCCCTAGTACCACAAAGTGGAATGAAATAGAAAGGCCCCTGGCAAGTAGGCAACTGGAAGGACAGCTGAGGCAAAGATGTCCCCACTGGAGGAAATTCACTTCCCTTAATGAATCTCTGTATCTGCTGCCAAAGCTGAAGGGACACAGGACAGGCGCCAGGCTCAGTGGGAAGGGTGTGGCCAGGCAGTCCTGAGCAGGAAGAAAGGGGGGACAGACCAGGGGTTGAAGGCAGCCCTCGCTCCAAGTAGCTTCCAACAGGGGGTTGAATGTCAGCCCTCATTTCTGCTCCAGTGGCCATGTGGCCATTTGGCGACACAGCCAGGACCCTTGGGAGCAAAAAGAGCAAGCTCCCTCCCCAGGTCCCCCTTCTCAGGGCCCTGGTGCAGGCCCTTGCAAATCCCACTTGTTGCTGGTGGCCTGGTGGCAGGATTTAATGGTGGAATAATATTTATACAGCAAAGTCCTCTAGAGGTGTCCCCAACACCATAAAAGGGATTTTCGGAGCTTAATGAGTGTTAGTGGACTCAAGACAGGATAATGTGACAACTGGAGCCTCTAATCTGATCTGGCGCTTTCTACACAGAAGACTCAGTGGGTGGAACGTCAGCAGCTTGGTGGAATTTGTGGCTGTTTTGCCTTCCCTCCAGCCTCTCTCTCCTCCTCCGACTCTCTGATGTTATCGGCGCCACATGGCCTCCAAATGGCCATGTTGCTGCTGTTGATGGTGCCATTAGCCCCACGCCTGGGCCCAGGGCCTCAGAGGTAGACATTTTAAAGGGTGTGAGGGAAGGGAGGGGTTCGGCGAATGTAGAAATAGTGACTCCACCTCTCTTCATTCAAACACAGTGCAGCCTAAGTCCCTTTGTCATCTTTTTAATTGGGATCTTAGTTTATCAGTACCAGAGTCAGTTCCCCATCCGTGTGTAACACAGGCTTCAGCCACGATCCATCTCTGATCTTAACTGGAAGTCTAAATGCACGTCAAAAGTCACACGTGACCTCCTATCTATGGGGCCTGGAGTCATGGGTTCGGGGCCTGACTCTGCCACCTCCCTGCAGAGTCAGCTTCCTCTGCAAACCTCGAGTTCTGGGAATGGTGAGCAGTGCCTATCCCTGGGTTGTTTTGGCAGGCGTATGAGCCAGTAACTATCTCAGTCCCTTTTCTGTTTTGAGGACACAATGCCTGATAACCTCAATTTAAGAAGAGGTTTTTCTTGGCTCACATTTTAGGAGTGGTCAGCAGAATGGATGAAGGGACTGGGTGGAGGAGATGTATTCATTCTCTGTATCCAGGAAGCAGAAAGGTCAAGGGAGTTTCGGGGAAGGGAGACAGGCCCCTATGGGACCCACCCCCGGGGACCTCATGGGACCTGGCCCCCTGCTATAAGGCCATATTCAGTCACCTGTCCCAGGCTCCCCACCTCTGTGCCCATAAGACTTTTGGGGGACATCCAGGTATAGAGGACAGCAACAACATAGAGAAAGACTCTGGGCCTTACAGAGTAGAGTTCAGAAAGGTGGAGGTAAGAGGATCTCACCTATAAAGTGGTTCTCCTGTTTCCTAGCTTGAAGTCTCAAGGGGACATGCCAGTCCTAACCACCCAGCTTAGGACCCAGGAGTCCAGCCTGCTAGCCAAAGCTGGTGACATGACTGTTGCCTAGGGCTCACTGGGATCCACTGACATCTGCCAAGCCACGGTAGGAACAAGGGCTCAGCGTTATGGTGGGTCTTTAAGGCTGAATTTCTTGGCTTCCCTATAGCCATGTCCAATTTTTGCACGTGTGTGTGTGTGTGTGTGTGTGTGTGTGTGTGTGTTATGAGGGTTGAATCCAGGTCCTTCACACCGAGCTGCATCCTTATTCCTTTTCTATTTTGCATTTTAAAACAGGATTTTGCTGAGTCATGAGGACTGGAACTTGTCATCCTCTTGCCTCTTAATGGGCTGGGATTACAGGTGCATGCCATGGAGTCCTCCTTCATGCTAAGTTCTTGGGCTCAGCCACTTGTTTATATAAGAAGGAAATCAAAGTGTGCAGGCCAGGTTAGGTGGCGTCTTCGTGAGACTGTCCTGGGATGTCCCGGGGATGGGACCATGCAGCCTCTCAGCAGTGTGAACAGGGGTCTGGCTGATGTAGCCTCAGGTCAGAGAGTCTATGGGTGGCTCCGGCCAACCTGAACCTCTGGGGAGTGCTCTCAGCAAAGCAAGTAGTGTCTACCTCTGGTTGTGAATCCTCCCCTCCTTGTCTGTTTTTTTCTCAGGACTCTGGTGAATTCCCTTGGCTTCAGTTTCCTCAACCATAGGATAAGGTAGGAAGAGTCTCACTCATGGGGCTGCTGTGAGTCCGAATGGGGGCGTTCCCCAGGGAGGCTGCTGAACAGGGGGTCCTTAGCCTCACTTCCGGCATCCTCAAGCTGTCACTTAGTAGAGCAGGAGGTCTGAGGGAAGGAAAAGATTCGCTTCCACAACCCCCAGCCCCCATCTTGAGAAGCCCAGGGAAGGCCTATGAGTGGCCCATGTCCATCATGGTCCCCTACTTTATCCCAGCACTTAAGGGGGTGTCTATGTGGGGAAGACGAGCACATTTTCTGGGAAAGAAAAATCGCCAGCACTAGATGCCATTCCAAAGGCTAGATGGACTCAAGTCAATTTCTAAACACCTGACTTTAATGTAAAATCTGTGCAATGGTCAGAAATATGTTTCTCTAGTGGGTTATCTTGAACCTCAAGATAAAGCAAATATGAAGCACAACATTGGCATGTTTTGGTCTCACATTGCTAAATTGAATACAAACCTACCACCTTGGTAGTTCGTGCTATTGTTGCTGGTTCCAAGGGATCCCCAATGAAAAATACTGCATAAAAACAAAGAATTGCTTTTTCAGTTGCCTATTATCCTTAAAGAGTTCAGAACATATATAATTGGTATATTTATATAGTGTCAAATATTTATGTATTTTATACAAAATGTAATGCATACATATAGCACCAAAAATGCATACACACTTCAGAAAAAGAAAAACTTACATGCATATCTTAATACTAAATTTATCGAAACATCACAAAATTAATACAAGTTACCTTTGGCCTCTACAGTTACAAGAGGTACTGATCATGGTAGCCACCATCTTCAAGATACCTGTTTGTTTGGTGCACTGCTGCGTGGGTAGCCTTGGTCACTGAGGTTGGTGCATGTGTATCTTCAATTTCTTCTCTGGCAGAGTGGTGGGTTTTCTGTGACATGGCACCCACTGGAGTCCCCCATACAAGGGTAACACCAGCTATTGAAAAAAAAAAAAAAACATCCGATTTTTCTTCTTTTGGAATACACATACATTGTTTATTTTTTGAAGGTCTTCTGCTTTCTTTTCTATATGGAACATTATGTTTTATATTATGTATGTTTGACTTAGTTCGAGAACTCAGTTAGATCCACAACTCTGGTAGCAAACTGATGGTATAAGAACTCAATCAAATTTCCCCATAAGGTCAACACTGAACCTCGCCATTGAGTTGGATTGGATTCTCATCTGACTTGGTTTGCAATCACAATCCTGGAAAAAGTCAAGTGTGTGAACTGAGGTACCACTGTACATACATATGTGTATTATACATAGTTATGACATACATTTACATACAGAAGATGAGTCTATATGTGCCCTTGAAATCTCTAAGGTTAATTCATTGATTTAAGAGAATCAAATGGAGCCAATGAAGATGAGAGAAAGGGAAAAGATAGGATAAAAGGGAGGGAGAGGGGAAACAAGCTAGGATATACAGAGGATGGCTCAAATAATTGTACTCATAATTTCAATGAGGATTCTTGAAAATAGCAGTTAATGTTTAGAATTTTCATCTTGACTAACTCTGTATGCTGATACCTGTGATCTGAGCAACTACATCAAGGACAGCAATGTGTAATAACAAAACCCATGCTTGAATACATCTCATCTTAGTCTTCTAAATGTGTACTGTTCCTGGTATCTTAACTATACCTGTTAATCTGAGCAACAGATTTGATGAAAAAAAGATAATATAATAACCATTGTTAAAAAAAAAAACATTGTTAATTAGCTGTTCCTGTTTTGAAAATATGTAGCATGTATGGTTGTATGTTACCCTGTTTCTGTGCTTTCTTCTATTTGTTTTTTTTTTTACTCTTCAAAATAAAATAAAATAAAATAAAATATTTTTAAATGTAAATTTTTAAAATTTTATTTGCATTTATTTTATGCTTAATTTATTTCTGCACCATAAGTTTTTGTTTCTTTAGTTTCTTCTGGGATACCTTTTTCTTCTGTGCAACCTTCTCCTCTGGCTTAGGAGCAATTTGTTCCTTTCCAGTAAGGATCATCTCAGTATGGCAGGGGGAGCTCATGTATGGGTTAATCCAGCCATGAGCTCTGTAAGTACGGTGGCGCATCTTGGATGCTTTGTTCACCTGGATGTGCTCAATAACTAGAGAATCTATATCTAAACCCTTACATTCAGCATTACTCTTTGTATTCGTAAGCAGCAAAAATTCAGCACTCCTTTCAGGCCACCAACCCTGTGTCCAGCCCCCTGTCTGGCCTGGGCACATCTACCAACTCCACCATTGTAACGCTGGAATGGCACACACTGCTTCTTTAATGTGACATCCTTCAGATACTTGATGGCCTTTAAGATACGCATACCCTTGATGGCCTGAGCAATTTTATTTGTGTTCTTAAAGTGAACGTAAAGATTTGAGGCTCTTGATTTGTATGATGTTGTGGGATTTTCTGGGTTGAGAGACTAGCAAACCATTTTCACAGGACACCTCAGGCTACTCACAGGAAGAGCTAAAAATATAAATTATAAAAATTAAATAAAATAATCAAATGGAGAGGGAGCTTGCAGCTGATAAAATTTGTATGGAATTGAGATGCTTCCCTAATCCTTCTTCACCAACATTTTATGGTACAATTTTAAAAATATCAAGCGCAGAAGAGGTGAAACTTCCAGTAAGCACCAGCACACTCTCTGCCTATGCCAACTGCCATCATTTACATTTTCCTTACCCTGTCTCCGTCACTGTCCCTATCCATTGACACATCTTAATTTTTCAAGGAAATGTTTTAGCAAAGTGGTATCAATATCCACCTTTATGTCTTTATGGAAATGCATATGAATGCATAGAGATGTGCTAATCTTAAGTGTATAATTATATACAACAAGCTCCATCAAACCAACACCTGTACAACCTGATCTCCCCATTGCCCTTGAAAACTCCCTTCTGCCTTTTCCGGTCTGTCCTCATCCTCACCTCCAACGCCAAGAAGTGCTCTGATCTTCTCTCACTAGCCTTCAGACTTGCTTGTTCTTGGACGGCAAGTGGTACTGAAGATGGACCGCAGGGACTTGTGAATGGCTAGGCGAGTGTTCTACCACTGAGATACATTCCCAGCCCTTCTAAGACTTCTTATAAATGGGGTCATACAACTTGTGTGCTTTGGAGGTATCTGACTGCTTTCATTGATGAGGGAGGTTTAGAGACTGACCCACAAGGCAGCATATCCAGTACTTGGTCTGTTTTAGTATCATGTAAGATTCTGGGTGTGGATATGGCATACCTCAACCAGCTCATGACTGCGATGTGCTTTCAGTTCCTGGGCTACTATAAATGAAGCTCCTAGGAATATTTTTATATGAGTCATATTGAGTACATCTCTTCATGTCTCTTGGTGATTACTTAAGTGTTGAATTTCTGGGTCTTAAGGTAGGACTGTGTTGGGCTTTATCAGAAGTTGCCTTAAACATTTTCAAGAGAGCCATAGTGTTTTCCTGTGAGCAACACACACGAGTTCCAGTTGCTCCACATCTTTGTCAACATTTGGTGGTGTCAGTCTGTTTAATCTTATAGATGTATAGGAGAATCTCATGCTGTGGACAGATTCTTTAAAAAAAACTGAAGTCAAATTCTCATACACTTGATAAAACAACTGACTGGAATAAATCCTTATTCTATAGGCAAGGAAAGCAAAAGGAACAGGCCCAGACAGCTGGCAGGGGACGCAGTACCTACAATGGCCACAGGTCATGAGGCTGAGAACCGACCTTGTACTTATCACAGAGGTACACTCCTGTTCACTCCTTAAATTGCTGATTCCTTGACTCACATAACCGCTCACCCACTTAACACACACTCTCCAGGCCATCCCCCATCCCACACTGCAGGCACAGAGACAAACAACAAAACCATGCTGGCCTCTCAGGAGCTCACACCCAGAGGAATGAGAATCCTCCATCCCCAAAGTGAGCTGCATTTTCTTCCCAGTTTGGACTTGATCAGAGATACAAGCATTGATACAAAAAGGCTGGTTTTCCCTAGGATTTGGCAATCTTAATTTTTACAGCACAGACAGAAAGTCTTGACCCCAGAAAAGAAAATTTTAGCTCTTTCCTTCCATTTCTCTTCCATACGTTAGAGTCACACTACATTCTTTCCCCTAGAAAGGTTGTGTTATGTGTCCCTGGAGCAACATTAGATAACCCACCTCACATGGGGAGGAAGACCCTCCCTGGCCCTATGTTCTCATGGGAACTTTGAGGTCCTATGAACCTGCTTGGCTTTCCCTAAACTCACCTGGGAGTGGATTTCCAGTCTAAGGCAGTGCATCCCACAGTCTCAGGAGAGATCTTGTGTATGGTTTATACTGAAGCATTTGCACACCAATCATGGTTCTGTAGCCAATAAAACATTGGTTGAATGGATTGCAGAACCCATTGGCTTCCACACCCTTATTCCCCCCGAGTGAGTCTCTGCAAGGCAGTCTCAGCCTACCTTTGTGGAGTCCTGCTTTTCTTCTACAACAATGCCCCTAGCCTACTCAATAAAACCCTGGCAGTCCCCAAACAACACCTTTGACTTCTAGAGGCTACTACAGCCCAAGCAAAGGGAGGGTGGAATTTGCTACTGGTGTACCCTGTGGTGCCCCACAAGATGCGAGGACCAGGATGCTGCACATCAGAAGCTTCCCACTGCACTACCACAGCAGGGACCCCAGGTGAGATGGCAGAGATGATGAGTCTCAGCTTCAGAGGCTCAGGGGCTGATGTGTGCTCCAAGCTCAGACCTCCCTTTTTCCAGTCTCCAGCTGCTGTCCATGTCCTGGGCAAGTTGTTTGGGTACCAGACCTTATAACAAGTTTGAAGCTAAAGGAAAGGTATGAGCTAGTTACTGAGAAGCCATGACCCATGCTCCCTATTAGGGCTACTACATCTTGCTGGGGCCACGATTCTCATGCTACCTTTTACATATGCAAAGCCCATTTACTTCTGTTCCCTCACTATAACCTCCCTGTGACTTCATATTCTATAGCCATAGAAACTGAGACTCAGAAATTGGAATGTTTTCCCATATGTCACTCAGCGCCTCAACCCAAACCTTTTGCCAGCAACAAAATCCAGCCTAGGTATTTTAAGCAGGAAGGGATTTAATACAGGAAAGCAGGTGCCTATAAAACCACTGGCAGAGCAGAGGGAGCAAGTTTCACACCCTTGGAAAAGCTCCTGGAAAACACAGAACAGATGTACCTGAACAGATCCTGCTGGAATTACTCCAGATGCAGGAAACTGCCCTACTTCTATCATGAATCCTTCTAGGGCCCCAGGATGTGGAACAGTGGAGCATAGTACCTTCTGTGGTAGACTGTGGGTTAGCACTGCATCTGCCAAGGGCAGCAGCTATCAGAGGTGGCTTAGAGTCAGCTTCCCAAATCTCCTTCAACATCTCCTGGACTGTAGCTGCAAGAGAGTCTGGAAATACCATTCTTGGTTTCCTTAACTCACCAAGCTGAAGGAGAGGAAGTATACAGTTAGCAAATCACACAGGACACCTGACATAGTGAGAAAACCTGAGGCTAAACCTCAGTTCCTCCACTTAGTTCTATGACCCTAGAGAATGATGTCAACATATGTCCCTTGTTGCTAGGATTTCATAAAGCCAGCAGCCATCTCATAGGAATACTGAGACAAACTCAGGTCCTAGGATAGCTTTGGTTTTCACCAAATGCTAAGCAGCAAGGCGATTATCCTAACTGCTTTAGGAAAGGCTAGCTTTTCTCTCTGCCACAACAGCAAAAACCATAATTAGGATACATATCTGTTCAAAGGATTTCATAGTGCTTCTCTGAACTACATTGGAGAAATGTAGTTTGGATGCAAAATTATCGAATTGCCAGGATCTCTCTCTCTCTCTCTCTCTCTCTCTCTCTCTCTCTCTCTCTCTGTGTGTGTGTGTGTGTGTGTGTGTGTGTGTGTGTGTGTGTTTAACTAATGAGGAGAGTAGGAAAGAAACACTGAAGCCAAATTTATTGGCAGGGAAGTCTGTCACATGGATAATTGCTTTCTATCTGTCAACTCTGAGAGGGGAATAAATAATCAGGGAGAGAAGGAAAGAATGGTTCTCAGTATCTCTTTCCAGCAACTCATGAATGTGTCACTTTTCTGTGACCACAGTGAAAGCCAGGGCAGAGTTTGGGAGGAGAGAGGAGAATATTTTGCTCTTAGGGAGGCAGCTGGATTGGTAGAAAGAGGAGAGAAGTCTTGATGAGGCAGCCCTGTGTTTTCCCAGCTCCAACATTGTCCTTCTGAGTTATGTGGTCTTAGAAAGCCACCTCTCTGCTAGAGCCTGTGTTAGCTTTCTGTTACTGTGACAAAAGACCTGAGACAGTCAATTTATGAAGAGGAAAAGTTTAATTTGGAGCACAGAACTGGAGATTTCAGTCCATCGGTCCATCCGTTGGTTTTGTCCTTCGTAATGAGGCAGTGCATGGTGGAAGGAGCACGTGACAGAGGAGACCACTCACCTCATACAGACCAGGAAGCAAAATGAGACAGATGGAAGGAGCCAGAGCCCCAGGATCCTCTTCTAGCTCTCACCTCTGCAGTGATCTCCCTTCCACTGGTCCTACCTTTTAAGAGTTCCACCACCTCTCAATAGTGCCACCAGCCTTTGGTCACATGGGCCTTGGGGGTATAATTCCAAATCATAGCTAGTCTCTACTTTTCAATCTGCGAAGTGGGGACAGGCTTTTTCTCTATGGTTGCATTTCTGTGAGGACAAAAGGCCAGGCCATACCCTGAGTGCTCTATTTCCCCACCTCTGACCACAGGCCATAGCTTCTACCATCCTCTGCAGGACTGTGAGTGCAGGCCCAGTGCAGGGTCGGGGGCAGAGCAATGGGGGTGTCTACTCTGGTCAGCTCTGGGCATGTCTGCCTCTTTAAAGCCAGAGACCGCATTAGCAGCCGCCAAGATGCCTTTGTCATTCAGCCAGTATTTCTCTTTTGTTCATTGGGGCACTGATGCAGAGATGCAGAGACTCTCCAGGTAGAAAGGGCAGGCAGGAGGCCCCTCACTGCCACTGGGCCCCAGGGTCAGGTGTCCTGGTAGCTGCTTGGTGGTGACAAGCACACTAGGTGGTGGGGCTGAACTGGGCAGAGAGAGGCCCCCAACAGGAAGTGGCCAGGTCTGCGTCTGGAGATGCCCCCCCACCCTGCGACACTGTGCCATCACTGTGGTGTCTGAGGCAGGGCCCTGTCCTGGCGCAACGGCTGGTTCTGCTAAGGAGCCACCACCGCACCCTGAATGCCTTGGGCTACGAGACAACTGGGTCCCACTGAGCACTGAGCGCACGGTCTGGAGGGAGCAGCAGGCACAATGAGGAGGCTGCAGCGGTCCACCTGGCAGCTGGGCCAGACCTGGCTGGCTGCGCCATATTGCCCACCGTCTGGCAAATAGACAGATTTTCACAAACCAGATTCCGCTTCACATGCCCAGGCCCTTCCTGTCCAACTGTTCTGGCATCTGTTTCTCTTAAAATGTATTTATTACACCAACAGGAATAATAATGGGGCTAGAGCTGGGGCTGGGGCTGGGGCCTCGGTGGTAGTGGCAGGCACTCCTCCAGGACTTCCTTCTGAAGCGATCAGGCAGGAGACAATGTGTAGTGCACAGTCTGGGACGCCAGCCCTGGACCACTGCAATCAGAGAGCAGTTGGACCTTGGCTCAGCCCATGAGGCAGAGGGAGAAGTGCTGGGATGGTGGCCGGGGGCTTGAGACAGAGTCTGTGCAGGTGCAGTGTGGCTTTGGGTGGCTTCCTGGCCCTCTCAGAGCCTCAGCTTTCCCCTCTGAAGTGGGCATGAGGCTGTCTGTATGCTTTTCAAGGTGATCTGCTCTCCATTTCTTTTGTACTAGTACAGATCATTCATTCATTCATCACATTGAGCACTGAGAAAAGCAGCATCTACAAAGTGTAGACAGAATAATAAAGGCAAAGTTCCCACAATGCACTCATTCATTCATTCATGCTCTTATTTAATAGGGAGCCCAGAGGTTGACTCTAAGACATCTGGTTCAGCCTTCATTTACAAATAAATGAATGAAATGTCATGTCTTAGTCAGTCCCCTAGTTTCTGCTGCAGTCCCTGTGCAGGGGAGAAGCCAGACAGGGGGCTTGGAGTCCTGGGGACAGGAATTTAGGTGCCAGGTTGTAGGTCCCTTTATCCCGTTTAATCCTTCAGCTCCACTGAAGTCACTGGAGTTGAGAGGTGTCACTTTAGGGGTGGGTAGTAGTGACCTCCCTGGTGACTCCAAAGGCCTCTAAGAGTCACTCGGTTGTTTGGGTGCTGGGATCTCTGTCTCCACACAAACACCTCGAGCCTCCCTGGGCCCAGGGCGATGGTGATCCTAGAACCGCCTTTGTTAGCTTTTGGAACAGTCAGAGCAGATGGATTTTGCCAGTTCAGCCACCACCCTGGACTCCTGAGGACAGAGCAAGGCCTGGAGCTGGAGTGCGAGTGGCTGCAGTCAGTGGGCCTGGCACCAAGCAGGGAGTGGAGCCAGAGCACCAGGGCTGCTCCTGGAAAGGAGAGTCACAGCATCAGGGTGTCCCCAAGGCAAGGCTCATGTGAGGGACTCCCCTGCAGCTGGAGACAGGGAAACTAGGTGGGCACAGGTGGGCCTCTTAGGAAGCAGGGCTGCATGTGGAGAGGAGTGATCTTGTCTCCTTAGACGACAGACAAGAAGCCCCAGGGGATGAAGCACCAGAGCAAGTGCCCTCGCCAGCAATCAGCTCACACGCCACAACTTTCATATACACCGGCACACATACTTATATGGACACATGCCACAGACACATACACACACACGCAGTGCTATAGCTTGGACCGTAACTGTCCCTCAAAGATCCTGTGTTTAGGTTTTAGTCCGTTGGTGGTGCCATTGGAAGGTTAGGACTTCATAGCGGCAGGACCTGGTGGGATGTCACTGGGACACTGGAACAGTGATCTTGGAGGGAACGGTCAGACCTGACCCCTCTCCTCCTTTGCTTGCTGGCCAGGGATGAGCACGTCATTCACCAGGTGCTTTCCCACTGCTGTCTCCATCTCACAAGAGTTGCACAGCAACAGGTCTGCTGGGAGCCGGAGCAAGCCCCTCCTCTGCATGAGCTAGTCCCCTCCAGTGTCCCTCACAGTGGTGGAAAGTTGATTAACACATGTGAGAACAACCACACAGACACACACAACATGTGCCTTCATGCATGTGCAGACCCATGTATGATGTATAACATAGAGATACATAAAAGAGATACACATAGACCCGTACACATCCGTACACATACGCTCACACATACAACCATACAGAGATGCACACATCGATGCACACAGACACGTGTCTGTGTAAAACATGTAGGCACATGGACAACACGTGCACACATATAGAAACGCATTACACACCCATAGGTACACAGACAAACACACACTGAAAATGCCTCTCCCATCAGAGAAGCTCTTCAAGTAGGAAAGCACCACCTAAGAAGTTTGTGAAGATGCTCCATGTTTTCACCTGCAAAGTCACATGGGAGGTGTGGGTCCAGGGAAAGTCCAATGTGTCACTGGCTTCACGTAGTAACCTCTGGTTGTATGAACTTAAGTCCACTGCATGGCTCACCAGCGCTTAGGATGACCTCATGCATCCCCAAGCTGTGACTAGGGAGCAGGGGATATGGATGAAAGGCAGCTCAAAGTTACTGGGTATACGCTTAGGCTATTGCTTCCCATGCGTTACAAACTTCCTTAGAATTATTGAAGAGAAACCGATTGATCTGTAAGGCAAAGATCGACAAGAAAAAAAGTAAAAATGTAACATCCACCCACCTATCCATCCAGCCCTCCACCCACCCACCCATCCACCTACCCAGCCATGCATCCTTTCACGCACCTTCCCTCCATCCCTCTATTCAACTAACCGCCTAGCCATCAGTCTGTCAACCAGGTCATCTGTTAATTAATCCAACCACTCATCATTTATCCTGCTGTCCAACTAGCTGCCTATCCAACTACACATCTGCCACTGACACGTCTTTCTGCTAGACTATGCATCCACCCATCGTCCAAGAGTCCTCAGGCCCTGTTTGTGCTTGGAGTGGGGGACACATCTCTGGCATAGCAGGCACCACCGTGGGTGAAGGTGTGGTGAGAAGCTCATGCCTGCCCTCTGCAGCTGAGGGGGTCGTGGGATGGGAGCAAGAAGGTACCTGGTGTAGATCTGGTGAGCCTGCCTAGGGGGGACGGACTTTGTCCCTCAGGCCCATTGTTTATGTTTAAGAAATCTGTAGAATGGAATCATAATTGTAGACTTGGGGAGCAAGCCGATGCCCCTCCTTCATGTTTGTCAGTCACTGTTTTGCATATGCTTTGCATGTGATTTGCATGTGATGTCCTTGCCCGGCAGTGTCTGTTTCCTCCCTGGTTTGGGAGCCCCTAGAGGACAGGAACTTGGGTGTTTCTGCTCCTCCATGCACCCCTTTGGGCTCTACATGGAGCATGCATTAAGGCACAGATTAAGCATCCACTAAGTAAGTACCTCATCTCCAAGTGGAAAATTGAGTGAACAACTCTCCCCCTCGTGCTCATTTTGAGAGGAGGCTGAGAGAGAAGGGGCTTTGTGTGGTGCCTGGCATGGAGATGCCAGTTCACACATTTCTGCTTGGGCTGCCCTGGCACCCACCCCAGGAGTGGCCCAGATCTGGACTAGACTCTCGGTTCTGCTTGCCAGCTGCTGGGGATGCTCTAGGAAGCCTCTTATCTTTGCAAAGAGCCGCACAGTCTGGGCTGAGCTCTGGAAGCAGCTGCCTGGGATTCCGCCCCAGCAGCCTGAGGATGCTGAGGCCTCTGTGCAGCCAGCGCGAGCAGAGTCAGCGGCGGACCACCACCAGGCCCAGGGTGGGGATAATGAAGCTGCCTGTCGCATGCCCAGAACCTCTTATCTCTTTAATTTAGAGAAGGTGAAACCAAATGAGGACCAAGATGTCTCCCAGGGAGAAAGAGATCCAGACTTCGGTGGTGCAAGAAGACCCAGCACCGGTCCCATCTCCGGGTATCAGGAGGAGCCTGAGAACTTCTTGGGCCAAGTCTCCTGCTGTGAAACTTGAGGTGGTGCCAAGGATGGGGTGTGCCTGGTGCATCTCAACAGTTGCCCGAGAGCATGTCTTGGGGAGACACCCCACACACACATACACACACACCTCTCTTAGCTGCTACTAGGGCTCAGGTACATTTCTTCCACTTCCCTTCTGTACAATGGGAGTACCAGTGCCCAGTTCAGAGTGCCCCTTGGCTTAATAAGCTTCTACTTTATTGCTGTGGGCAGAGAGGAGCTCCTGCCTGTGGGGCTCAGGCAAGGGCTAGGGGCAGCACTCAGAAAGCCTGCTGTGGGCTCCAGCACTCGGCCCGTGCTGGGTGAATACGGCTCTGCGCATTGGCACAGCCTCCCACAAGTCTTGTCCCGTGAGGATGTCCATGCTTTCTAGGATGAGACTTTGACCTACCCTTGGGTTTGGACAGGCCCTGTCCCCTGGGTACTGGGTGCCCCACCCTCTTCTTTCTTCAAGCCAATGACCAATGGCCTCAGGAGTCCTCTGCAGCTCCCTGCACTCACTGTGTGCCTTGTTTCTTGCTTGCACAGCTATGGGTCCCACTAGGCTCTCTTAACAGGGGGCAAAGGGAACAGCGTCTTCGTCTCTCCCCTTTCCCATGCCCTCTGATAGTTGTGTATCGCCTCCTACACAACAGAACATTCCGCTGCTAAGTAGCTGTGTGATCAGCGTGGTGTCCCTTGGCTTCTTGCCCTCCTAGTATAGAGCCAGAAGCAGCTCACTGTAGGGCGTTGGACAGGGATGAAATAGGACCACTGGGCACACCAGTCCTGTGTGACTTATGAGCAAGTTCTTCAGGCATGCTGTGCCTCAGTTTCTCCCTCTGCCGAAGACCTATGACCACAGAGCCTCTGTTGTACCACGCAGTCCATGTTTTTCTTCTCCTCCTCAGCTATTTCTGAGCTGAGTCTACCTAGATGTGAGTCCGTTGTGTAGCAGATGTCTGGGCCATATTTGTGAACCGATTCTGTGAGAAATTCTTGATTGTGTTTATGGGGGTATGACAAGGGGGTGGCTGGTTGATAGCTAGTTACCAAGGACAACCAGGGACGTCTTCCTGCTTCCTTCTTTCACTCAACAGCTTGGATCTCTGCTCTATTCCAACACTGGAACTAGGCTTCAGCGGTACGTGTGGCACCTTGGGATTCCTGGCCACTGCCAAGGGGAGCCGTGGCAGGCCTAGAGCAGAGATGGCTGTCACCTTCCATCCCTCCAGGTGCTGTGAGGCACCTCAGCCCCCGTACCATGTGCTGGAAGGAGTCTGAAGTCGTCCTGTGTGATCACATCTCCATTATAGCCGAAGCTCACCTCAGGATAAGGGGCTAAGGAAGAATGATGAAACCGACAGTCGTTCCCAAGTCGAGGTGTCAGGAGAGACAGGACCCCGCATTCACAGGATAGTGAGAGACACAGCCTCACCAGGAAAGACTGCCACGGCATTGTGGTGAGAGAAAGAGACTGGCACTCTGGGAAGCTGAGGCGGGAGAATCCCAAATTCAAGCCCATCCTGGACGACTCAGTGATTTAATGAGACTCTGTCTCAAAATTAAAGGAAGATTTTTAAAGCTTGGGGATAAAGATCTGTATAAAGAGCCCCAGGGGAGAGAGAGAGAGACAGAGAGAGAGAGAGGGAGAGAGAGATGGACAGATGGACAGTTGGACAGGTAGGCAGGAGGACAAAGACACAGATGACGAAGATAGAGAGGTTCGTCCTCCAAAATGTGTTAACATGATTTCTTTCATTAAAAATTCTAAACTATGGTTAGGGAGATAGCTCAGTAGAGTAAATGCTTGCCTGGTAAATGTAAGGTCCTGAGTTTAATCCCTGGTGCAGCAAAAAAAAAAAAAAAAATATCAAAACTACACAAAAGTCAGTGACATGTTGTCGTAGTTTTATAAACATACTTAGCAAAATCATAAAGAAAAGTGAGGGCGGGTGCATACCGGGCCCAGCGGCACTGGGGGCAGAGTTCAGGGACCAAGCCCTTCTCAGCATGAGACATTCTTCCTTCATTCCCAAACACGAAGCCCAGCTCAGGGTGGTGGTCACTCTGGGGAGGGAAGGCAGGAATGAGACCCACAGGGGAGTGACAGTAGCAAGGCCACCGTGTTGGTCTTTCTCTAGAGCAGGGTGGTGGAGCCGAAGGACTCACTTGTTGTCATCCTTTATATGCTCTGACATAATATAAATGTTTTTATCACCCCACATTTCTTAACACCTAAAAGAGTAAGTGTTCATAACACACAAAATGGTAAAATGTGCTCCAAACCGAGGGTCTGGTGTGACTCCATTTTCCCGCCTTCCTCTTCCTCGTCCACCGAGCATGGGACAGGACAGAGCCCCTCCTCTACATCGGTATGGGGGAGCAGAGCAGGACGCCTGTCTGCACCCCAGCATCCTGCTGTATGAAATAAGCACGATGAGCCGAACCAAAGGGGCCTGAAAGGGCTGAACGCGTCCCTAGCAATTAGTGAGCGTTTAGTGGATGAGCTGCTGCAAAAGCTTGCACCTGCGAACCCGGGAGCGATTTCGCCACACACGCTCTCCTTACCCTTGATCCAGCGACTCTCAGCTGACCTGCCCTCACGGCAGCCCCAGAAGGGCTAACTGCTGTCTTGTGTTCCCTCCAGGCCCAGGAAGGCCTCCTAGCCTGGCTCTGCTCTGCACCAGAGCACATCTCCCTCCATTACTTAACTTTCTGAGATAACCCTCGAGATGGGGGCGTTTCTTCCCAGTCAGTCTCGTT